>JAPYZH010000437.1:0-130756 GCA_030523085.1 Meteorus colon
TCCCCCCCCCCCCCCCCCCCCCCCCCCCCCCCCTATTTTCATAATCCTTCCCGCCCTTATAAAATAAAATAATCCACAAATTATGTATTTCTTATTTCACATAATTGAATTAATCATTAATCGTATAGCCAGGTGGAAAAAAAAAAAAAAGAATAAAAGAATAAAAATTTATCCTTATACGTAACGGAATATTATTTTCCATCATTTTCATATTATATTTTTCTTATATTCAAGTTAATTGCGAGAACCTTAGTGTATTCCCTATGTGTCGCCCGGATCTTCTCTCTTCCTTTTTATACACGTTGGAATAGTGGACCTATTACAAGCGATTACACTGCTATTAGTTACCAACCAGCCGTTCCCAAGAGAGGGTTAAAAAATACTCGCTCACCCGAAGAAGTAAACGAAAAGAGGGAGAGAGAGCGAAACACAGTTGGAATAAAGAAAAAATTAATAATAATGCAGAGTTTCAATGTAAAGCCATGAGAGAAAGGAAAAAAGAGATGGAAGAAGGGAATATTGCTGTATACTGTGCCCCATTGGACAACAGTAATATATATATATATATATATATGAAGTTAAGAATGAACGATTTGCATAACGACCGAGACGTGTGAGAGGCCAAGGACTTGGGTCACAAAAATAAAAAAAAAAGAATGAAATGAAATGAAAAAATTAAAAAAATTGCACGCGTATGATTTGTTACTTTATATTCTTCAGACTGATTCAAGTTAACATTTCAAGGACGACAATTGAAGTGTACAACAGTTTAATGAATGTTCGTCAGATGTATTTCGAGTTGATCAAGAGAAAAGCATTGAGAATGAAAGAATCACTAATGAATAATTCTGAATAACTGAATGAACAAACGATGGGGATGGATTCATCGAAAGTTGACTTCAGGTATGTTCTGTTCTCAAACTTTATTTTCGATCATAATTGCCTGGTCTTTCATTAATTCTACCAAAAAATTTCCTATAGAAAATCCGTGTTAACAGATTCCCAACATCTAGATCTAGAGAATAATTGATTTTTATCTGGAATTTGTGTAAGCTTCTTCTGATATTCAACGTTCCTTTAATATTTCTGTCATTCATTTATTGATAAACTCTTTCCCATCCAACTACAAAGCATTCATCTATTTTTTATTTTTATAGGTTTTCGTAAAAGTTTAAAATATACTTTCAAGTCATTTGTAAAGATATATAATATTAAGATGGTGGCATTAGCTTTGAAAGGGAAGAAGAAGCCAGTAGATTGCGTCACACATTTGACAAAATTTGTGAAAATTAAATTATATAGAGAGTAATAAAATGTTTCGGAAGATATTTCGAAAATGAATTAAATTTACCTGGTGAATACATCAGGATAGTGTGTTCTTGAGAAGGCCTTCTCCAACTCTTCGAGTTGAAAACTTGTAAAGGTCGTTCTATATCGCCTTTGTTTACGTTTTGGCGCAAAATCATCTGCTTCTACTTCACTTTCGGGACTCGTTGGCGCCGCACGCGGATGAACACTCTCATCTTCAACACGACCCTCATCATTTGTTGAAATACCCATTTGACTTTGATTTTGTTGATGTTGTAATTGATGCTGTTGTTGCAATTGTTGCTGATGGTGTTGGGGCTGTTGTGATTGACTTTGTGTATGTTGGCTGTTTCCAATGCTACTTGTGCTGCTTGCGGGACTTGTCTGCGAGGCGGGTTCGTTGCCTCGTCTTGATTTATCTACGGATAAAATCAAATTGTGAATTAATTTTATTGATAATATTCATATGAATATTGAATCCACAAAATATGTGAATTGGTTCCAACGAAAATTGCGAGAAATATGCAATTGTATATGAAATTTTTTCGAATTTATGTCTTATCACTATGTTTGTACTGTGAGATAGGAGACAAAAACGTGAAAAACTTTTCATCGTCCCATCATAATTCGGGGAATCACCTTGAAAATAATCTCCTGAACAACAACAATATTTGAGATGTTGTAGAAATTTAGTTCAATTGTTAGAATTGATAAAGTATAAGATATTTCATATCATCATTATACATTGCCTTAGACGAACTTTGCACGACTGACATTGGCAAAGAGTTTGTCGTCTCAATTATAGGAGACTCCTATTAATTCCGTCACCACTGAGATGTATTATCAGATTTATTTATCCCGGCGGAAAGCTCACGCGGTTTCACATCCGCGATTATAAATTATGAAGTTTCCTCGTTGGACGTTATATTTATATAAAGAATATCCGGCATCAACTCCTCATCACCAATACACACGCGCACACACACACACACACACACACACATACAGACACAAATATACTTGGTCATGAAAAACCCACTAACAATATATGATGTTAATTATCAAATAGCCACAAACTATTACAAAGAATAAAAAAATTAATTATTACCAAATAATTAGTCTATTTGCCAGGCTTCAGACATTTCTTTTCCTTCATTTTTGTATATTATTTTAATATTTAACCAAATTATAGAGTTAGATAAATGTCCAGCGTAGGGTATAGAACAGATAAAATCGGAGAAGGTATAATACATAAAAAGAAAAATAATCTGGTGTTAGTTTCCTTTCACTGGCCTCGCTTTTGTCATGCATTAATGATCCTCTTGATTTATAGGTGTGTACATAGTTGAAAGACCTTAACACTTACATAGAACCCATAGCCCTAGGGTACCTCAGTCATTTATACACATTATTATCACTACGAATTCACATGTATGTGTATGTATATTAGTTGTAAGTCAGAGATTATATCAGTCTGATCAATCGGACAGATCAATGGGTGATCACGCGCAGCGACGAGATGGCAAAATAATAATCGTCATGGGCACGCGACTTGACGATTCACCATTCTCGAATCGATTCCTCCCTGTACTTACGTGATACTCATATATATACATAAATAAAATAAAAAAATAGGAAAATGTGAAAAGAAACACACACATACAGACAAAAAAAGAGAAGAAAAAAGAAAGGACAAACGAACATGAATGCTAAAATCGAATAATAGAGGATAGTTATACTAAGGAGAAATACTGGTGTAAGTGATAGAGAAAAAGACTATCGATTCATTGATTTAATTCCCGATTATTATCGTGATAAAAAAATAATCTACCAAACGATTTATGGATGAATTTATTTGGCGTTAGATGCGATGCATTGTGCATATGTATTTCAAGTGAGATATCCTTTGACAATATGAAAAAAAGAAAAAAAAAACACAACCATTTTTCTTTATAATTTCTACATGTACAGTGGTGTACACGTGTTTCATCAATCATTTCTTCAATATTATCGTGCATGATATATAACTATTTCTATCTCTTTCCTTCATTCAGTAGATACAAAAAAACACAAAACACACCTCATCAAACAGTTTGTGGCGTTTTTCATTTTATTTTTGCTCAATTATTGAATTGATATTCATGAGGTGTCACGTTAATTTAATGGGCGAATATATTTATGGGCAAAAAATAAAATAATACAAGACTCAACGATATGTTCTACTTTGACTTTATGTGCGTATATGTACATGTATTCATATGTATACCGATTAAAGATTTATATATTCATGCAAATGAAGTTGGACGTAATAAACTAATTAGCCGACTCATTGCAACCGCTTATATTTTCGAGGGCGAGTGTATATATATCTAACTGTTGTCATGATAAAGAGAGAGGAAAGAAAAAAAGAGAATGATAATAAATGAATAAGAGCGAGAGAGAAATAGAAAAAGGTGAGTACGTGCGGGAATATATGGGTTGAGGAAGAAAATAAAATATACAAAGACGAAAACGACGGATGTGCCGGCATGTAAATGCGCTTTTAAACGGTGTACGCATGTGCACTGTTCACAACAAATAGTCTTCTTTCCTATATACATATATATATATGTGTGTATATATGTGTATAGATGTTAGATTATTCAAGAGGCACTTTCGCATCATCATACTTGCAAATTTATCCCTTAGCTAATAGACGCATCAACGGGTTCACCATTGACTGCAATGACAAGAATACACTTGGTGTGAAATCGTGCAAGTCTACATTGTGCACATATACACATGTATATCACGTACAGGCTGTCATACAGCTTATAGTATTTGCGTAAAAGAAAAAATTCAGCAGAACATGATGATTTTACACGTTGTGTGATGAAATTTGGTTGAAAAAATGGGATATACATAAATATACATACACAACTCTATCAATTCTCGCCAATTTTTTCACATGTTCATCACCAACAATATTTGTTCGCATAAGCTGTACAATTATCATTATGTCGAGCGCAATTTTGTCATGTTACACAGGGGCTCATAAGACACGGGGCATCCTGTATATATAAATCACGATAAGAGGCAATTGCGCAGAGCAATTATGAATTATCTATAATAATTTTTTTCCGACATCTCAACAGATAACAGAATCGTTCGTTACACATTGCTGTTTTCTTTTTTACCTTCATTTTTACACGACAATGGGTGGGGTAGCCGATTGTATCAGCAATTAATTCACAATATTTTGCTGGAACTTGCGAATAAAATGAAGAGATATTCAATGAAATTGTGATGAATATACGTGAGAGAATACGTGGAAGATTGCACATGAAAGTATAAACCAGATTTTTAAAATGGAAACAAATGTCAATCAGTGTATAAATAATGTAATGAATTCTGTATACTCGTTAGAAAAAATATATGACAAGCTCAATTTTATGATATGTTCGATCATTTTTCGACTTTCTCATCACAAATCCAGTTTCATTGACGACTTTAATTATTCTTTTCACTCTGATATTTTCTCAATGGATTTTCAGATTCTACGTTATTTATTGAATTCATAATCACCGTTTTTCTCTATATACAATTATTAGTATTACCATATTAAAAATATTTCTATAACATTCCAAATGAATTCTACATTAAAGCAGTTATTTATTTTTCCTCTTTTATTTATATTATTTTTATCTATAGGATAAACGACTTTTGAGAGAAAGTGATTTGCGCTAGCAGAGAGTCAATAAATTCTCATGAATCGAGAGAGCCGTACGTCGTGGTCGCCTGTGTGTCGGAGAGCGTGTTAATTACAAATCCCCACTGTCAGCGCGCGTAGCGTTCAATTAGAAAGCTAATGGATCAGATTTCGTGGCCAGAGTGAAACGATAAATCCAATTACGTAACGGATCGTATACGAATGTAATTGCTTTGCGATGAAATGTGTCTCACAGATGAGAGAGTCAATATTTCACATATACACATATATATAAATTGCATCGTTAGTGAAGACCATAGTCACCGAATGCTGTTAAAATTTCAATGATACAGTCATTAAAAAAATAAATAATGCAATAAATAATTTGAAAAAAGAAAAGAGGTGAAATGATGTAGGTATGAATTTGACGAATGTTGCAATTGAACGGCGGGATACAGAGGTTAAAAAGAAGAATCTGTGTATTTGCAAGAAAAGAAATGTGTACATGAACATATGCGTGTATGATGTACAGTTACACAGGAAGGCGGATCGTGGGCGCATTTTTGCCCCAGCCGATAATTATGTTGTAAGGATGTTCGCGTTAACGGTCAATAGATGCGTGTAAGTGCGCGCAATCGAGGCGCCGCATAGTCGTTATACAGTGGTGCGTGTATAGATTGCCTTCGGGACCTCAGTAAATCTCCGCGGCATCAAATAATAAATGGCAGTCAATAAAAAATGAATAAAAAAGAATTCTTTCCTCTATTTATTATTGTTTTTCTTCTTTTCTCTCTCGACATCAGAGGAATAATATACATGTACTGTGTATATCGCTACTAATTTATATCGATTTTACGATGTACAGCGATAATTAAAATTCAAACAGGAACACGCGAAAAAAATGCCAATATTAGATTGTTGAATGAAAATGGAAAAATTTGATATCTTAAATTAATTGATACAATAAAATGAATCTCATATACATTCAATTGCGTACTTAATTTATCGATATTTGTGTATGAATATACATATAGCTGTGAATTAATTTAATTCAATATATATATATGTGTGTGTGTGTGTGTGTGTGTGTGCGTGTGTGTGTGTGTGTGCTATGATATTAATGATAGAATATATGCGTTTTCTATTAATTAATTAAACGTGAAATAGAATGAGTGAGTGAATGAATGCATGAGTGAGTAAGTGGAAAGATAAAGTGGACGTTATGACTTGGAGCGAACGAACATATATAGCAATCGAGATCGTAACAAATCGATTAATTATCGATTGCATCGGCGAATTAATGGTTGGACGAGTGTCTGGACTGTGCAATCAACAAATCAAACTTGATATATACATGAAGAGATACTAACTATAAATCCAGAAGCTGGAAAAAATCACCTCATTATATACCTCACAAACACTCATCTTATTATCTGCCTTTTTGTTTTATCATCTTCTATTTCATTTACAACTAATGAATAAAATATACTCATTTGCTAATAGAATGGTTCGGCAAATATATAAACATTCATAAATTAAAGTCAACACGAACAAGGGAAAATTTTTGATCGGAAAATTGAAATATCACGTTGCTGCATCGTAGCTTGTACGAATTTTGAAAAACAAAACTTTGATGTGGAGAAAAAAGATAAGAAACGCGTATAATACATAATGTCATTGGGAAATTTGTTTCGAGAATTGGAGACAGACTCTCAAACCGTATACACTTCTTTATATGTGTATTGATTCGTCCTTGCCATGATTCTGAGAATAACAAGTGATCGCACGCGAGGTTTCCCCTCATTTCTACTTTTTGCTTCATTCTCTGTCCTCCCCCTTTCATTAATCTTTTTTTTTTTCCTCTCTTTCATTCTACTATCTTTTGTGCGCAATTTCTCTCTTACTTGTTCTCCTTATGCAGTAGATAAATATATTTCGTAGTGAGTTGTGATCTCGTCCTGCGCGTCGAGAGAATCCACCGTATATACAATTACAATTTTCCCCCGAGCCACAGTCGTAATTACCGACAATGTCACTACTAATTACTGAATTGAATTGTGAGCGACTGTGTGGCGGCTTTGTATTCAATGTATTATTGCATGTTTCTACTTTATTATCAGTTAAAACAATCGCAATTGCATATAGCGCGCAATATATACTACAAGAATTATTGCAAATTAAATTTGAAAATAAATTATTTTCAATTAAAGTTGTGAAAAAGAATCAATTAACAACATGAGGAAAAAAAAAGTGTTACGTATTTATTTTTCATCTCAAGAATTATTTATATACATTGGAAATTAACAAGTAGTGGTAAACATCACGTCGAAGAGACGACAAACAATCTCTTAGTTATCAATGAAAGCTGATTTCAATATTACAAACTAAAATCAATTGTACATTAGCACATGTTTGTTTGTTTTTTTGTTTTTGTTTGTATCCAACTTTTTTTTCTTTTCTCTTCCTTCAGTTTCGAAGTAAATTAAAAAATTTATTTGTGTACTCGCGCGCCGTTTGATTGATGGTATGTAATTATACTTTTTTCTGTCCTTGGTAATTGTTAATAATTGATGGTAATCATTATGCCTTTTTAATCGCATTAGCTTCGTGTCGACGTGGTGGCTCGTTGCGCAACGGAAAAATAACGTCCGCCCGTATGAGTAACGCAGCAAGCAACGTATGTATGTATATTAAACATATTATAAATACACACACAAAAGTATAAATAAATATACACCTCTCTCGTCGGCCACCGGAAACATTTCCCTCGTCTTTGTCACCTCTCCTCACCCATTAAACATCAATTTACATAATTATCAGAAACATTTAATTCTCATTACATTGTTGCAGAATGTTCACTAAAAAAATTATACTTCCTGAATTAGTTGAAAAATTCATTAGAAAGAATAGACAGTCATGCAGTCCTCACTCTCTAATTTTAATATTTGTTTATTCTTTTGTGTCACAAAGAAAAAGAGGAAAATAATTATTGTATATTATTTTTACACAGTAATGATGAATCATCTTACCATTGTGATTTCTACGACTAATATTCAATACTTATTAACATAGTCAAATTATATTATTCCTTGTTTTTTTCATACTATGAAAATGATTCTGTTGCAATCCTAAACTCATTCGGATTCCAATTTAAAGTAAAACAAAAAAAAGGTCTTTAGTATGTTTCCAGTCTAATCTAATATTTCCCACACCACTACACGATAAAAGCTAAATTCATCCAACATTATCATCTTTTTTTTCTTTTTTTCTCTCTTTTTTTCTCTCTTTTTTTCTTCTCGTAATTTTTCAATTCAATTATATATTATACTCATTTCAACTCTGAAATAAATTGTACACGGCCCATTGTTTGACGCGCGTTTTCAACAGACTCGTAATTAGGAGATGTAAGAGATAGTAAAGAACGTTCCGGCTCCCCATTGGAGGGCAATCATATTATATCTATGTATGCATTCTGGTATAAGAATATATATAAACGTGTACGCGTATGTTTATGTGTGAGGGAACGGCCGCGCGGGCACCCGTAGCCAACCCGCAATTATTATTCAATTTCCGTAACTACACTTATCTTAACTTGATGTCACAACGCGCGCCACGTCGGCCCGTGGAAAAGGGTCGCGGGGATAAAGTGCACGAAGTTGCCTTAGTAACGGAAACATTTATCTATATGTATATAGACATGAGGCTATTGCGCGCGCGGCACACAATTAAAGCCCATTAGCAGGTTCCTGGCGTGACTGCAGCGCGACGACGTTGCTCGAGCAATTTTCGACAGATCCCTCGTAACCGACACCCTTGACATTCTTACTCCAACGAACGCGCACGTTTGAACCCTGTTCACCTCGGCCTCCTCGCATGCCGCACTCTGTACTCTTTATGAACACCGTAACCTCCTTGTTGGCCACCCATCCACCCACTGATTTTTCAACACAGACACTCCTCCCATATTATTCTCATCAAACTGATTCCCACCTTTTATTCCTCTACTTTTTACTCTCACTTTCAATTATCCATTCATAATATCCAAATCATATAAATATTTCTCTAAATTAATCATTTTCTTTTTTTTTTTCTTGCCCGTAATTTTTGACATGTGCATTGTGTATAATATATAATACTTATTATTTTATTGTCGACACTTTTATGCGCGCACCGACCGACAAAAATATAATTGTCGTCTCATTATAAAGGGCACTAGTGCTTGTCATCATGTCCTTTGTCTCTTTTCTGTCCTCTCATCGCTGTAACTGAATAATAAACGGTCCGAAAGTCGTGAGGGGAACATGAAAAAAAAAAAAAAAACATAAAAAAAAAACACCACCATGTATTTCGCATACATTGCGAAAAAAATCAAAGAAATCCTGTGTGAATTCCTTCAAAGAAGTTGTTCTATGTTTGAATGAAGATTTTCTGTAGATGTTCTAATGCAGTGATTCACACTATATAATTTGTCGAGCGGATGAAACTATAAAATGATGCTATGAAAAAATTAACAAAACTATTTCATGCACACTGAAGAATGCTGTGAAATTTTTTTCTTCCTTTTTCCATGTAATTTGCCACTGTTTAGTATAAGGGAGGGTTAACAATTCGGTGGACTTCACAACGAGTTCTCTAGTCCAGCTCTCTTCGTGGAAGTACACAAAGAGAATTAACCTGTCAGCAATACAGAGGGACCGAAAGCAACAAAATATTTATTAGGGGAGTGAGTGAGACAGTGGAGAGAGACGGAGCAATTATTTGTGTTGAGCAGCGACGCAAGAAAACGCTTCTTCTTCTTCTTCTTCTTCTTCTTCTTCTTCTTCTTCTTCTTCTTCTTCTTCTTCTTCCACTTCTTCTCCTCTCCCGTCTGTTTATGTCCATCCCTTTACTCTCATCTCTACCATCGCAACCATCACAACTATATACGCACTTATATTTGGGTTCCGAGAGTTTCACGGTGGCGCCTCTCCATGCTCAGCTATCGCACGCCAGGTAATGTGCTTGGCTTGTTCCAGATTAATCCAACTCTCTTTGGCGTCACTAAAGCGTCAAAAAAAACCACTTTTCTCCATAAACATTGTTCCAAATCTCTCCAAATAGCTTAAAGCAGCGTCAAGCTGTTATCCTATATACTCGTTGAATCATCACAAGAATTATTTTCATTTCTTTTCTTTTTTATCTCGTGCCAGGGAGTCCTCATACTTAAACATTATATTAGCCGCGTCGAGGCGAGACATGTGAAATTAGGAGCCTGTAGATATTTATCTACAAATCCCTGTTGTGAACGCGTGCCGATGACTACAACGTGGGCGCCCATTGCCTTCATATCACCAATTTATATCTTCGTCGCATTTTTTTGCCCTCATCCTTTTTCGAAATAGTTCCAACTATCTTTTTACTTAGTGGTGAGTACATTGTCAGACGGATTTTTAATGGCACAATTTTAGTTTGACATAAAAATCAACTGTCGTGTACCATCGTTTATGAAACTAATGGAAACCTTTTGTTTATATGAATTTTCATGTGAATAAGATTGCAAATTGCAACTGCTGCGGACACAGTTGAGTGCCCTTTAATGATTCAATTATGGAATTTTTTAGGAGCGTTATTTTTCTTAAATTTCTATCATCATTACTAACTAATATGTCCCTGGTAAAAGTTTGATGCATATAATTCGACTTGGTATATATATGAGATTGTGCACAAAATGGTTCTTCAACGAAGTTTGTACGAAACGTCAAAGATATGCAACATCGAAGTTGAAGTTTGAAATCCAAAAAAATACTTCTCATACTTTTACTGTTAATACGATATGTATCAATTATGGAGTACGTGGGATTTATATAGTGAAATACACACGACGAGAGAACAAAAAAAATACGCGTGGACATTATTAATGTATTACCAAAGACTTGTTTCATTTGGTTCATTATGGAGAAGCTTGTAAAGCTCCTTTTTCAGTGGCGAAAAAAAAATAAATAAATACATGAATAACACGGAAAAAATGAATAAAAAGAAAAAGAAAGAAAAAAAAAAGACAAACCACCCGGGGACGCCATTATATGGAACGGCGGAATTTGCACGCCAGAGGGATTCACCTTATATACTACATTCGTTCGCCTCAATTCCACTTCTTATTCCCAAACCTTTATAGTAAAGCAAACATTCATCTTCGTCCATTGGACGTCCAGTGCATTCTTCCGCCATTAAAAAATTATTCAACTTTTATTGCTTTTAATTTTATTTCCCAAAACGTATTTTTGGGCGTATATATATATATCCAGATGGCGAGTGCTCATGTCCTCGTCATATATATATATATATATATATATATATATAGAGTGAAGTTTTATATTGAGTCCACATTCCCGTGTGTTACTTTTTCCCTTTTACCTTCGTTTTACCTTGTCCCACTCTTCGGTTGTATCATTCTCGGAACGCGAAGCTTGGACGCGTCGCGCACGTTCTCTCTCGCCGCCCCACTCGCTCCTCATAACGAAGAAAATCCCCCCTCCCCCTTCCGATGGCAATCCATCCTCGCGCACATTCCCATGTCTAATCCATTTAACATAGCCTAACAGTCGTGTACGGTTTCCGCGCACCCCGCACGCCCTATCCGCTCTTTGTACGCGCGCTCGCGGGACGAGTCAATTCCGTGTAAACGTTCATGGTGGTCAGCATCCGAAAATGAGACACCAAAGCAAAACATATAATCATCTTCATATTCGTCAACGCGTTTTGGAGGGAAGACAAATTTTTTGGCAAATATGTTCATACCAAGAGAATTAAATGCCGAACTTTTTGTTAATTATTATCGCGCGAATCGAATTCCATAAAAGCTGAAATACTGAAAAGTATTTGAGTTTATATACAGCAACGTATACGTATATGGTTGTGTGTTCGAGGAATTGCCACAGTTCAAACCTTATAGGCTTTTACTCGTATACCTTAGTATGTTTCTCTGTATATTATTTTCTTTTTCTACGCGGTATCAACATTTATATATACATCTGTACATCATTCTCTTCGCGGTCGGATCTTCCTCATGAATTAAAGAGGCTTTTCTTAAAACACGTGCGTACCCACATATCACACGACATTGACGTAAACCGTTCTTACCCTCATCTTACATTTCAATCTCGTAACTCAATCTTCTTCGTATTTATCTACCCATATTTGTGCAATATTATTTCATATCCATTCTTCATGTGTATGTAACTGTTGATCAGTTGAATCGCGCAGTCAGTCGCTGATCTAACGCCAATAAATTATTTCATTATTCATAAGAAATCATTTGGGTTCATTTAATGGTTGAATATACATGTTATTCTAATTAACTTGGCTGATTTTCACAATACATCAAATGATGAGGGTTCAATTCTCCATCTGGTGACAATTCATCATTTCATAATATTGTCCACAATTCTGCATATGACTTTCAACAATTTCCATATTAAATTACCCTCAGTGCATGAGCTAATATATGAATAAGTAGATAACACTAGTAACTTTCATGAATACATCAATTAATTGTTGGTTATTTTCTCTTCTTTTTTTTTATTAAAAAATGGAAAGCATCATCGGACGCGCAAAAGTTTTGCTTTATGAGAGGTCATTAATGTTTGCGCGTATCCAGGTGCTATTAACTGCCTTATCCTCGCCCTCTTTGACCGTCAAGTCACGTGTTTCCGTTTCACTTGGCTTTTCTTATATTTTTTCTCCTCATACATTCACTATATAAACTTCACTCTATATATATATATCTATATATGTATTGACTCTGCGTTACCTTTTCCAACCATCACTCTCCTGTACCCAGTCCCGTCAACTTTTTTACTTTAATTTTTTCTTTTCGGTACATACCAACATATATTTACCTGGTTGGATATAACGCTTACATATAGGCAACGACTTTGATGAAGACGTTCGGTCGAGTCATACAAGGACGTGCGTAACGATGATAAAATTATCCGTCTACATGTTTTATCGGTGACACTCTCAAGAAGTTTACGGACTGCTCAATAATTTATTTTTCTCCCATTATTATTATATATATATATATATTACAACGAGGTAACACTTTAATTCTTTCGCCCGCATCGTTATAAACTAAAAGACAACATTATTAATGCTCCAAATAATTCGTTGCAATCTTTTTTTTCGGTTTTTTTTCTCGTTTCGCTGAAATTCTATATTTCTTGGATTTTCCTTTTTTCTTTTTCTTGTAGTGAATTTCTGTAGAAATGGGATGAAACATGACGAGAATGAACAGCACACACGAAATATAAATGGAATAAAATGGTGGACAGCTGATGCGCACACAAGGCTATATATGAAACGGATAAGCAGCGCGCGGTGGCGGCGGCAGCGCATCAGGTCGTTCCCGGTGTGGGCAGGGGTTGTCATTAACTGGGAGCTCACTCGAGATAACCACTACCTGCCACTGCGCAAGGCTAATTTTCCTCGCTCCCCGACCAGTTCATTTGGAAATGAAGGGCGTAACATATATGAATATATATATATATATATATATTCGGAGGAGTAAAAAATTTCTTAATAAAAAAAAGGGACATTCTAGACGGACATGTATGGAGCTTGCTAGCTATTTATTTCCGAGTGGCGCATATCACTTTCCATAATGAGCTTCTCGCAACATGAAAAGCCCCCAATTATGCACATACATTGTACAAAATGTATGAAGATAAAAAATCAATGCGAACAAACGAGAATTACTCAATTTAAAATTTTACATTTGATATTCATATATTATTCTTTCATCATTAATTGTCTCATTTTTTTCGTTATTTTTTTCTCCTCTTCATTTTGCCTCAACTCTTGTACTATTATGTTTTAAATTAGCTGTGTCAACAGCGACATATATGTGAACGTATATAATATGCGGAAATTAAATTATTCATGAATGTCTCATTTGACGATACAATCAAGAAAGAAAAGGAAAAACGAAGGAAAGGAAAAACAAACAAACAAACAAACAAATAAACAAAATGAATAGAACAGAATCTTTCTTCATGAAATGAAAATGGTATAGGAATTCAAGCGTGGAATCTTATTAAATCCTCAGGAAATTGATTGATCGCGCTGATCATGATTTCCGGGCAAAGCTGTTCCTTCACTCTATTCATAACATCTATACGATTGTGTGCACTTGAAGCCTTCAGCATCAATTTATCAAATACACATAAAGATTCTCCAGTAAAGTGTCGATAAGTTCTTATAATGTTTATATTCTAACAGTATCACATGCACGGCGCTCTGCTTCTGATATTTCTTTCCATCTCTTCAATTCACAATTAGCATAACGTAATAAATCAAAAATTAATTGAATAATAAATTGGCTTATTAAATATCTCTAATCAAATATTTCTATTTTTATTTTCATGAATAATGTTGCTTTTTTCTTTTCAAATATATTTTGTGGGATGTGTTTAATGACGAAAAATATATTTTGTTCGGCTAATTGATTCGCGTATACTAATACTAAAACCTATATATATATATGTATATTAACGTGTGTGTGTGTTTGCGACCCGAAGCGTTACTTGGATTATATGCGTGACGTAAACGAGCGAGCGTGGCGGTGGAATAAATTTGCACATTATTATATGGATACATATACATATATATAAGAATATGCCTTGAGTTTATATCTCATATGTTGGACCCGTTAATATTCCGTGAAATTCTGTATGAGTAATATACAGGTTTATATATAACATATGGCGAACTTTCTAACGTGCAAAAATGTTCCCACTAAATTATTCCCGTCACTCATTCGTTGTATGTTTGATTAAATTAATTTCTTCGGCTATTATTAATATCAAATCTCCAATGAGTATTCACATTCTTGATATAAAAAGAGAAAATAATAATTATTATATACAGTGAGTAATAAATATTTTTAATATAGTAATTCGATTTTTATTTAATTTCTCACCATATGTAAAAGTGTACGAAGTGTGCATATATATATATAAATATATATGTATGCACGCGACTTTGGCTACAAACCTGTCGTACTATGTATTTTATACTGCCGAGAAAATTACTCGCGCCGCCCACGCAATGTGCTTGTTCTTATTTAGCTGTTGGTTTATCCGCGTCTTTCAGAATGCCATGACAAATAATGTTTTAGCCACCTGATGTACTGCATAATGCAGTGCCCATTGATATTATAAAAAAATTGTAATTATATTGATGATAAGAATGAGAATAACAATGAAGACAGCTGTTTGTACATATAATTGAATAAAATTTCAATATGAAATCATGTCATATAAAATTATAAAATTATCTTTTCCTTCAATTTCTATCTGATATGTATGTCTAATTGTGCGGTATTTCATGTAATTGTATTGTCAATGTTTTCACGTAATGTATACGTGTCTCTCTGTATTATAGCAATATCACTGGCAAAATGAATGAATAAATATATCAATAAATAAATATATTATACTCGTAGAGAATACTCAGGATGAAAGTTCTATTCATTTTTGTCCTTGAACGAAATTTTCTCACAATTTTCTCAGTGTAATGGGCGAAACGAGAGTTCATTATAATCTGTATTATTGCACAAAGAATTGCAAAAGAATGTGAGGAATATTTCGTGCACGGTAAAATTTATACAACATTTTTTAATTCATAACTTGAATAAATTTTATTTTAAATTATGCCATTTATGGGGTATAACTACGCGTTGTTTATTTAAAATGTGACGAAACTAATCATCAAGATGGAAACATTCGGCCATATCAATTAACTTTAAAATCACCGGAGGTGCATGAAAAATTTGTGATTTTTCATGACTAATATCAGAAGTAGTGGCGAATAATTGTGCTTATCAACGAGTCTTATTATACCGATCGCCACGCCACAATCCGACCATTTATGGAGTTATCTTTAAAATGATTGGGTTTAGTATATCTTTGTTAATGGGTTATATAATTATAATTATATTAGTCAAAATTTAATATTTCCGAGGTTATGCTTCAAGTATATATTTATATTTATGGATACAATGCCTCTTCATAAAGCCAAATACTTTATAAAGACTGCAGGCACGCGAAAGAATATTGCTGTGCATTGAGAAATGAGATGGAGCCCAATATACTACGATGCTTTTAGCATGTGGCGAAGGAGCAAGTTATTTATCGTTGCTATCTGCCTATATACTCTTTCTCTCTTTTCCTCTCACTTTGACTCACTCGCATATATGATCTGATGCAGTATCAACAGAGTGGAATGAGGAGCTCTCAATCCTCCTCTTATTAAAACCTGCCCTCACTATCAGTAACTTATACCAGTGCATATATATATATATGTGTGTATAGTGGTAGAGTCAATAGTATAAATTTTTCCACATCATAAAAATCATTTTGCACAAATAAAAAAAAACAAATTAAATTGAAAAATTTATTCCCTTAAGTTGAAATAGTTGTAAAAATAAATGAAAAAATGAACACAACCAAACACAAACAAACACACAGGCACACATGCACAATTTATTCTTTAAAGTTCTTTATCAATATTCGAATAATTGCGAGATATTTTTTTATGGTCAGTCTGGGAATGAGGTGAATTTAACAGAGTGACGTAAAGTAAAAGGGAGGTAATTAAAATGGCAGATGACATTAACCAGTTTTATTGACAAATAAAAATCTTGAATAATGAGAAAAAGGGTTAAAGTGCTTGCTCACTAAGACTATATTGGAGCATCAACGATTATGCTAATAGGACGGGGCTGTTCCTGTCTTTAATACTCTTTGTTTGTACTTATTGTGTTGTGTGTAATATTGGCATGGAAAAAGCAATCAAAACAGACGTAACACTCCATTCTTAATCAATTGGAAAACAAGTAATAAGAAATAATTATTCAAATGAAAATACTCCTCGAAACAGTTAGTTAAATACGAAACGATAGAAAAAAAAAACGAAATATCATAATTACGTTTCTGAAATATATCATCACTAGTTGTTGGATAAAGACAATATCTAAATGATTGTTGAGGATATTTCATTCTATTTTCCACATCTATCTTAACAACGATTGGAAGTGAACAATCAATTCTATATTAATTATGTGTTATTTGGAAAATGCCGATTGGAGAAAAAAAAATTTTTCAATGTGAAATATCGCTACAACTGTATTTTGTATGTATCAGTAGTTGTATTTTATGTATCAGAAGAAAAACTTTATCACTTTCTGAATCTCAATATATATGTATATATATATATATATATATATATATATATGATTGTATTATCTGTAAGCAATTATTATTTTTTCCGTTTTTATTTTCCATCTTTTCCTCCACCTCGTCGATATATCGTATATATACCAAACGTAAATATGTATATAAAATAACTTATCTCGCATACATCGATTGCTTCGTCAGAGTAATCGACACTAGCTATATACTCATTACCTCTCATTTTAAATGATGTCCAATTAAGATTGCTTATCTTTGTCGCCGTGTCGTGTGCTTTCCTGCACGTTATCGTCGCTTCAATCATCAGGTATGTCATCGATATAAAATGAGATTGTACATATGTGTACATGTATGTAAGCAATCGTGGCAATTGATGTTGATTTAATATACACGGCGTACTTTTCCTATCCAATATTTCATTTTTATCGGAATGAAACAGATGAATTTATCATTGTGATTAATAATAAGAATGGACGTGATTTGTCATAAATCGATTTTTAAAATTTACTTTTTTCATTTTATCGTATCGAAAAGATTATCTATTTTTAGAATTAGATAATTGTCGATGGCACTGTAATTACCGATATTTATCCCATATCATTATTCATTATCACTTGAAATTCGACAAAATTCAGTGTTTTTGTTTGTTTATATTTTTCTTTTCTTCTTTTCTTCTGTTTATCCAGTAATGATATTGAGTGAGACAATCCAATTTGTCCCCATACCTTTCAAATAGTTTCTATTCCCCATAAATGATTAATGATTCAAATTTTGGATCAATACGAGTTCGAATTAAATGCACGTAATTATCAGACATTGATAAGAGATAAATTTGGAATACTTAAAAAAAAAGAGTAAACAAATAAAATATGACGACGCTTGCGTTTAAATAAAATAATTACATCAAGTGTTGAATGGAATTAATTTATAATCACACATATCTCAATTGAAGAATTGAACAGAAATAAATTTGTACGATAAATATTGTAAAATATATTTGTATGGATATGTAATTCATACCTTGAGTCGTCGACAGGTTTAAATCGTTCGCGTTGAACGCGCGAGCCGTCGGTGAAATATCGATGATGATGACGCCAATATAAAAAGTTTTGTATTTTTATATTCTGCAATGCTTACGTCGTCAAATTAATCAAACACAATTGGTTCAATATTTGATCGTGTCACAGAACAACCGAACGATGCAATAATATCCAACTTTTTTTATTGGGTTTACTCACGGATAACGAAACACAAACGCAAGTCAGAGCGAATATAAAAGTTATAAGAATGAAACAAATGAAAAGGAAAAAAATTGAACTACCATAATAAACAAAAATAATATCGTTGCGAGCGACTCTCTTTATAAAATTCGTTGAAACACGTCCAAATATATTTCAGACAATCTCGTTATCTCCACTCAAAATGAAATATCACGAGTATATTCCCTCCCCCCCGCGCCTCTCTCTCTCTCTCTCTTTATTTCTCTTATTATCTCATTCGCTGGATAAATTACTCGAAGCACGTGATTGCGCGTCCCAGACACAATATATGCCCTAAAGGGAGAATATGCTAGTATAGGAAGAAAACAAAGAGAAAAGAAGGAATGAAACGTTCGAAAAAAGAAGAAAACAAATAATAACAGTAATAATAGTATTAATAATAATAATAATAATATTAAATAATAGTAATAGTATTAAATAATAATGGTGATGAATAATATTGATGAAAAGAAATAAATAAGAAAAAAATGGAATGAAAAACAATAACAAAGGTTTAAGATTGGATGGAGAAAAAAGAGGAAAGAAAAGGAGAAATAAAAGAAAAAGAAATCACAGAAAGAACGCACGATATTGAAACTTTATACGGAACTTTACGACTGCGCGTGGTGAGCTGCTCGCCGCGGCTGCGTCGAACTATGTGTCCCGCACGTCGGATGGAACCCACAATGGTACTCCCTACTACATCGCCTCGCGCACCTTGCACTCTTCTCCCTACTCTTACTTCATTTAGTGTTCGCACGCGAGTTATACGTAAAGAAGCGAGATAGCAGAAGAGTGAAAGTATAAGAGAAACACGAGCACGGCGTATACGCCTACGGAAATTGTGAGTGGCCAATGAAATTGTGGAACTATCAGCACCGCCCATTTTGATACCCAACATTCCCACCCGTTTTGTCACCCCCAAGCAGCCCTCCCATCTACCCCTCATAGGCCTATATAGACTCGTTGCAATTTAATTAATCACGGCATTGCTCTTGACATTCAATTTTATTACAATTAATAGGAGATAAATTTTGTTTGTGTATAAGGGTAAATGAATTGGATTTTCCAGGAATTTAATGCATTATTACGGTCGTATTGTGATGTGCAAATGAAGAGTATAAAATAGGTTTTTATGATTTCAAGATAGTTTCCGCCATAGAATTCATGTTTATGATTTACAAACAAATTCACTATATACTTGATTTGAAAATATTGAGAATCCTATAGGAAATATATGTTGCCGCAAATCGTATACGAATAATTTCTCAAAAAAAAGAAAGACAATTAACATTTGTTTGATAATATCTAAAATGTAGATTTTTTTTTCTAATGTGATTATGTGGGAGAATTTTATTTTTCACAATTGCATCGCAGTATTCAACATGAAATGGCTTCGGAACTATACTTTTCTACATTAAATGAATAATGAATTATATTTGAGTTGACTGTTGTTATTCTAATTTGATTTAAAGTAAAAATATTTTAGGCCCACTGTGATATCATTAGCGTTAAGTTACTGGCTGTTGTAGCCACCATCAGGGGGTTACTACTCGATTACGCCAAATCATTCTGTTAATTCTATTGACGCTATCACCACATATCATCACATAATTCCCCACTATACAACTGGAGTGAATAAAACTCTTTCTCTTTATCTCTATACAATTGACTGAACAGTAAAGATTTCCACACGATTTCTATTATATGAATTTAATTGAGAACTCATCGCACAAGTAGATGATGTATATATACATAGCCATAAAGTCAATTACAGAAAAATACACTTTACTCCTATTTGAATTTTCTCTGAAGAGATTTGCAAATGAGCTGCTATAACCGGATGCATTACTTCTTTGTTCTCTCTTAAACTTTTGTTTCGGTGTAATGAAGGCAGGTTGACGTCCATTAGAGTTTCTCACTTCCGCTCTTACTAAGTGCACTTTGAATTTCTCGGTCGGATTGACTCATGTATACACCCAGGCAATACGGGTCACCCTTTTTACAAGTCCACGAAAACTTACAACTTCCGGTGTTCGTAGACGATGTTTGATACCGCAATACAAGAAAAATAATACGCATATTAAGGAGTCTTTCCCCCCCCCCCCTCCCTTTTTTTTCCTTTTTGTTCCTTTTTTTTTTACTCTTTTTCTCACTCTTACAACGTTTTTCTCCTTTGTATCATACAATTTATACTTATTACAAGGAAAATGATATTACACGCAATCCGACGCGATGTGTTTTTGAGTGCGGGAAAGGGATAATATATATAAAGAAGATATAAAAGCCCACGATAGTGCAGAGCAACCTCTACCATGTTGATTTGTGGTTTTTCATACAGATCTGCATATAAACATATATATATGTGTGTGTGTCTGTGTGTTTGTATGTGTATTCAGGACTGCAAGAAGAAATTGTTCCTCTCTTTTTTATCGTATACATAATAAATGTGTATATACAGTGTTGTGAGTGTTTTTTTGTACGGGCGCGCATGCATTCAACTCTGCCTCCTGCCATTGTTGATTTAACGATACTATATCGATAATTTGACAATCGACTGTGGCTTCGCGAGACGAAAGCGCTATTTGTGCCGTTGGCGAAATACATGCTATAATGACTATGTATTTCGCCCCCTCTCCCCTTCGATTGTCCACAATTACCCTTCTTCCTCTGCATTTTTTTCCTCTACCTGCAGACTTCTTATTTTTATATCCTCTTCAATTATGTTTCATATCTTATTTCATATCGATATATATTTAACAATACTTGAAACTTGAAATAAAAGTAAACATGAGTGAATTTGGCCATATCTTTTTTGTCACTAATATTCGTAATAGCAGATATACATTGGCTTTTTCATTTTATATAAATAGATACGGATGACATTGTGATTTGAAATGAAAAAATTATAATAAAGTTGAAGCCATTTTTATCAATATATAACTTGTAGATATTCAACAAATGAAATATATTTTTTCGAGAATTTGTATATGAGATTATAGTAATATGATCCCATACAAATTCACAAAAACTTCGAAAAATATGAATACAAAGTATTTTTTGCTACCAAAAGTACTACTTCATCTGTAGGTTGGTGTTGAGGGAAAAAAGCACTTAATAAAATTTCCGCAATAGTTACGCATAAATTGACGAGACTTGCTCGGAGCTCACGGTTCATTTCTGTCTATGGTATGGCGCCATTTATCTTCATCTCTGCCTCTCGTCCAAAGCGGCAATGAGTTTAACTCGGCATCGTTTCCATTAATGGCTTCGTGTTTTCCCGTAACAATCTGTCCTTTTTTTTTCCATCTATGCCTTCTTATCACATATATGGATACAAACAGTTTTAATTTGCGCGACATGAACGTAATTTATTTATGTGCAACATCAAAGAGAACTGTATATTTATTGCGGAATATTATATAGATGGTGCATTTTGAAATGCGGGTGGTCGAGAGAGAAAAAGAAAAAAAAAATAGCCCTCGTGAGTTATCACTGTGATCACATAATATAACATTACTAAACCTTATATTTGAAATGATTAAGGGATATTGGTTAAAACTTCCTTCATTCTCATTCCTTCATTCAACGGAAATATCTCTATGAATTTATGATTAAATTGGGAAAGATACAACAAAAAATCAACAATAATTTATCTATATATCAAGCTACGCACTTATTAGTTTTGATAATTATATGAAATGGGGATGAAACGTCCTGCTGATACAATTTATGACATCATTGTAAACAGGTGTTAATAAAATTTCATTGGTACTTGTCTACTAGTCGCTCGTCCAGGAAAATAATTCAAGTAGACAAATCAAAAACCGCAATTAATAAAAAAAATTGTGGCTGGCCGAAAAATATATTGAACGATGGAGAAAAAAAAAAAAAAAAATAATTAAATAAATATCACACACAAAACACAAAACAAAACCGATAGTTAATTGTCTTTCATCAACATGGCTGTGATATATAACTTACCGTGAAATTGATATAGAATTCAAATTCCAACGAATTTGCGTCGTCATAATCAACTCGTATTCTCTTTCGCAACACTCGGGAATTTGTTTTAAGCCCATTCTCAAGAAAGTAATTGAACCATTCTCGACATATCTATATATCCATAAATAATAATAAGATGTATGTATGTCTACAAATATTATAAGACCGAACAGGAATATCTTGCTGATTTCTTCCCCTTCGATCTTGTTGTTCCCAATTTTCTAACCGTCCCTTTTTTCCCCATTCATATCTCCACCCATCGTTGCAATAATCAAACGTAAATGGGGCGCCCCTCTTCCCTCTCCACCTCTACCGCTCCCCGGGCCACCCTATCTTTCTTGTTGCCTACACACTCACAACCCCCAATAAAGTAGTTCCATGCGCGCGGCATTTCGATAAATCGTTTGCCTCATTCTCCCTTCCCCAGCCCCGACTTTGAAGGCGATCTTGATTCCTTCACTCCGACTCTGTAGACAAAAATAATCAAGTGTGATTGCTCGTAATGACGGGGCTAAGCTGTCCAGCTTAACAAATGATAGACCTTAGCGTTGGCTGAGATCCAATGCGAAGGACGTTATGCAGGGCACCTTTTTTTTCCCCCCTGAAGATCAGGCTGTGCTTGATAATCGATTCGATCACCTTTGGAAGGAAAACGATGATTTCAACCCGTCTTTATACGATGCAACACGCCGCTTTCTTATTAATAGGCGGACGCATAGTATACTTGTTTTCGTTCTTATTTCTCATCGTCATATACTCCAATACTATATTTACATACACATGTACTTTTGCATTAACTCATCAGTTTGAATTATCAAGACAATATAATAGATATTTTTGTTATTTTTTTGTTATTTTTTTGTTATTTTTTTGTTATTTTTTTGAATTAGGGCTCTCGATGGAACGTGTTGAGATGTGTTGAAAGACAAAATTATATATTGATAGACGTCGGAAAGATTGAAAAATAATAAGGAAACTTTCGAAAAGGTGAAATGAGATGGGTATAAGAGAGCAAGCGGATGAACTAAAGGTAGTATAGAGACGATGGGTAGGTAACAGGCGGCTACCGTCCGAGGCAAGTCGCGCGATCGCGCTCAGGCCTTAATGAAGGTGAACAGAGGGCGTGCTCGGGTGCACCAGACCCAGTAAGCAATGTATCGAAGCCTGTAATTATCCTTCTCACTATGCGTAAACCCCTATTACAACGGATATTAACAGAAAAATCGACGTCAAACGTCAAATCCATCTATATTTTCAAAAATATTTTCCACTACAATTGTATGGACAAGACACAGTTGTTTGTGAAAGGATGTCAATTATTTCAGTGAAAAAATTTTAATTCACATTCGATTGCAGGCCACAAAGCATCGATATTTTTTTCTTCAGCCGTAAAAAGAATTAAACGCAGTAATGCTGAATAAATAAAAGATTAGGAAAAAAAAATATATACTTGAGCTGAAGACTGAGCAGTTGATATTGAAATAAAATAATTTCGATTGTGGTATATATGAGAGGAAAGAAAAGGTCGAAATGGTACTGAGCGGCGGGCAAGTTCGATAATTTCCTCATCGGTTTGCGGTTTTGATCGTCTGCTTGCTTGCTTGCTTGCTATAATGCAACTTGGTATATTTATTGGTGGGTGAGAAACCCACGTATATGCATATATATACAAAAGAGAAGGAAATATAAGGGTGGAGATACAGGTAACACCTGGTCGAACGGCATGTGCAAGCATGCATAGCCGCAGCTCACTTTACCGGGGACGTCGGACACGCCGACCAACCACGAGAAATATAAGTTTGTATGTATGGATAATGCTCTCACGTGTGCACTTTAGTAACGTCTCATTTACCTGCGGTATTTCCGCGACATTGACGGAATATCAACACACACACACACACACAACACACGTGGCTCGCCTAAACTTATGATCATGAGCATAAGTTAATATCCGCCGCCCATCCCCGTCAGACAGAAATATGAAAATATAAAAGTGAAAATATACTTTGATACTATGAGATTGTTACAATAATTTCACAATTTATCAATTTGATTGCATAGAAAATCAAGACTGCGAAGAATGATTTGCGGCAAATTGGATACATTTTTTTTGACAGAGCTAATGATGGTCATACAGAAATGGAAAGAAAAAAAAATGCCACAGACCGGAAACCGCCGACGACTAATTCTGATATAGCAAAAAGTGGACCAGGGCGACATTTTTTTTTTTTTTTTTTTTCATTTATTCCCCCTGCCTATGATTAACGTTGTCCATGCGCCTGTTCTCTCTTCCTTTAGTGCCAAAGAGAACATACGAAAAAAAACCCACCATTGATAGAATTCTCTATAAACTGTGTCGTGTAATTTTCTTTCGGGGCAAAACGAATTATTAGTTTGTGTGAAAATATAATTGAATTTTAAAAATCTCGTAGAAGACATGATTATCGTGCACTGCATGAACACACTTTGTAAAATCGTTATTCATGTTATGATGAATCGAACAACAATCAACGCTCCTCTGTCTTATTTTCAGTCGATCAACTATCTTATGTTCTTATAGATGATGTTCATAAATTCAGAAGAACGAATAAATAGTGTGATGGTTTTTTTTACTGTTGAATGATTGAGAATTTTCTCGCAGAGCTCAAATGGAGCGAGGTGTCTTATTAAGCTTCAGAATAAGTATATGAGAAGATACATGAGACTGTGAAAGGTTGTGGAAGAAAAAAAAATCCGTAGAAGATGAGAATGTATAAGAAAAAAAGATAAGAAGATGGCAAATAAAAAAATTGAGTCGCCTAATGAGCAGCAATTGAGTGACCAATTACATGAGAGGCCTCTTCCTCCAGATGAAGTCGACCAATGGCTCTTTTTTTTCTCACTCTCCTCTGCTCCTCACATATTCTCCTTCAAGTATATTCAATATTTTCCACTAGCCTCAGTCCTATCGTTCCAGGGGCAAAGCAATAATATTTAATTGCATTTTACGACCTCTCTGTTTTGTTACTAATTGTAATAGCCGTCAGCATGGCGGCATGTAGTTAGCATATACACTGTTGCTATATGTCATAAGAGATCCTTCCATCGATATTGTCACGTACAACATATATCATCAACAGAAATCTATCATCTAATTACCTTTTTATTTTGTGAGTTTATTAGATTTTTACGATTCGACTCATGTCCATTTATGTTATCTTTTTATTGCTAGTGCTATTTTTCTCTTTTTTCTTCAAATTTCTTTTTTCTTTTGTTTGTTTCTTTATTTTAAGGAAATAAATTCAGTAGCCTGGGTGGGATACAATTAGCAATTAGTATTAGGATACCGTCTACAAAACACATCGGTGTGTGACCTCCCGCGTTCTCTTCTCGCCTTTATACCTATCATAATACTAGCGCGCATTAGGGGGCACGAGAGCGTGACTGACCAAGCGACTATATGTAGCCCCCGACGACATAAAACATACCCATGGAATTCCAAGAATTTATTATAGTCTTAATATCCATAGATCTTTACGAGGCGGTGAAACGATAATTCATTAATTTATCTCGCCCATTCTTATGATGAAACAATTTTCTTCCATTCATTACAATGTTTATACTATATCAACACACCAAATCTCATCTTACAAATAATGAAGCTACTAATTTTGATTAAGATGTGGTTGAATTAATCTTCCAACTTGTGCTTTAGTTTTTATATTATGATATATTGAGCATGCGAAATTCAACTTTAATTGAATCCTTGATGAGAAATTTTATCCGATACATTAAAACGCCAATATTTATATAAATATATCATATAAGACTGCAGTATTTAATGACTACCTCAGCTAATCAACGATATATATCTAAGTTTTTTTATCATTATGAAGGTAAAAGAAAGGAAAATAAAAGAAAAGAAACGGAAAAAAGAGAAGAGAAGAGAAGAGAAAAGGAAAGAAAAGAAAAGAAAAGAAAAGAAAAGAAAAACATGAAAAACGGTAGAATAATTGATTTTCGCTCAAACGAACCTATTTAATTATTCATTGCTCAAGTACATAACGTACCGATTCGCATTCATATATATAAATTTATATCACGCGAGAATGTATAAATATATTGCCATGCCGATGTCTGTTCGCGTGCGGCAATTCCCCTCATCACAGCATTTCCACGCCAATGTGATATATGCTAATTGCAATTACACTGTGTGTATGCCATCATACCACAATACCATGATAGATGATCAAATTCAAGTATAACGTGCCACAGAGTTGCGCCAACTTTACAGTTTCCTCCTGCCAAATGTTGCAACTAACTAACTAACTAACTAACTACAAATTCAACTTATTTCATTTTCTCCCGAACGTTAAAGGACTCTAAAAAAACCCATCTGTACATATCTAACTAATGTAAGCAATTACATGATCACAAGAGAACTTAAACTAATATAATGAGCAAATGAATTTGTATTATTTATACGTTTGACAATTGGTTCATTCAACCTGATTCTTCTCAAATGATGGATGGAACGCGTTGGAAATTAACCAATTGCTCAGTTCATCCAATATAACGATAAATCGTGGAGGGTTGATATATCCCTACGTGTGGTCTTGCTGTTGACTCATTAGTCATCTGCCACAGGTGATTCAGAGCGCCACGTGTATCGAAAATATATGTGAAAAGAAGAACAGCATCAAGACAAAACGACAAATGAATAGAAATGTAAATTGTAGACAAAAAAAGTGAAGGAAAAAATGTCTGAGGAGGAACTAATTGCTCTGAATGCGCGACTACCAACATCACACACTACCACAAGAAATGACAAATGCAACCAATGAAACATTCAAAGATTATTTTAGCTGAGAAATAAGACTGAATAAATGGATAATAAATCGTAGATGTGACCGGACGTCATATATAAGTGTGCGTCTGTTTATATATATATATATATGAAAAAGAACCGGTTCGAATAAGATGGGGTCTCTCGTGTTTTCATCATCTCCTGATGGCAAATGTGACGCGACGCGACAACCAGTAGTGTGCAGTATACATATATAAGTATATATGAAAACGTGGAGAATTTAAGTTGCGATTCTCAACGATTGGTATTCCATTCGAATCCGTACATCTCTCGACGGCATGATCGAAGGAATTCACGAATCCATTCGATCGTTCGCGCGGCTTTGGCTCCGGAGCAATTACTCTTAATTGACCTGAAGCGGTTGAATTCTCCTGATGATCATCGTCTCTTTCGCATATTTCATTTCATTGAAACGGGGCGCACATTACCAAGGCAATCCTCATTTTCTTCCAATCTTTTTCGATTCTTCTGACAAAACACCATTGAATAGAATAAAAGAATCTGTTCAATGAATCAATCTTATAAAAACAATTGCAGGTGCATTTCGTTTCTTTTTTTTTACTCGCTCGATCACTCATTTATATGAAAATTCCATATTATTATCCACAAATTATGTCGTGAAAAACATTATGTTATCCTTGGGTTGTGATTGTTGAGATGAGAATTGAAAGGAAAATTATAACAGCTGGGGGGGGGGGGGGGGGGGGGGGGGGATATAATAGACTGATAATGAGCGTGACATACTCACAGGGACCATTGATAGGTACAGATATATTATACAGTACAATCAAAGTTAAAAGAGGACGTCACGCACGAGTGTTTTAAGGCCACGATAACTATTTCCAAACTATTCTATGCATTATCTCGTCAGTATTATATACTCTCTCACTTTTTTTTATATCCCAACATTTTTCTGATTACTTTGAGTGCGAACAAAATGAACCACTCTTTCCGCTCCAAGATGTTGGTCCCGATGATTTTCACTGCGAGACTCTAAAGAAATTTTTAGTATAGATGTAATTAACCCAATGATATAAATAGATATAGAAGAGCCCAATCTCACATTAGACCAAGTTTATCGCAATATAAAATCTTTAACGTAACCTGTGTATATACCTCCTGTTTGTGAAACGCCCTGTTAAATCGTTTTTCGTTTCTGAACAAGGACCCCACAATAAAACTAATTAACGTTGCAAAAAAATTAAAGTGACACAAAATAAAAACATCAACAACATCAGCAACAACAATAAAAACAACGGGGAAAGAAAAGCAAAACAACATAGACAAATTTAACTGTTGTGAGTTGAATGTGTTATAGATTGGTTGGGATGTATAAGAGTGACTTTTTCAACGATCGCGGATCGAATTAATCACGCAAAATAAATTCGGGGAATCCATTAAGCCACACATCGTCGTATCTCTCAGGTCCACATAGGCCTCTGGCGTGTTATCGTTCATATAAGTATCGCAATGTATACGTGCTCACACATAAATACATTCTCATAAATAAATAATTCATCCAACTCCATTATTTCACGTATCCACAGATATATGATATGTAACAGAGAACTTGGAGGCACTTAAAAATTGGGATGCCATAGTGGTTAATGAAAACATAGTAACAATTGTAAAATAATCCCTACATATCATTCAATAGCTTATCACTTATGATACTGATTCTTTTTCACATGAATAAAAATAGCATACGAAATTTTATTTATTACTAGTACTAATTTCATCATCAATTTAATAGTTCATTTGCCGTCGTCAATTTGTTAGATAAAGTCTTCAAAAGACTCAACAGCTTATACTTCTATTACTATTACCATTACTACTACTACTACTACTACTACTACTACTACTACTACTACTACTACTACTACTACCACTACTACTACTATTACTATTGCTACGGCTACACGCATACTCTGTTGCTTTTAGTAAAAGTTAAAACTATCAAAAGTGTATATAATACGAACCGCAGCTCTCGCCTCTATCAACTCCCTAATGGTTCATCCACGCACTCGTGAATCAGTCCCGTGTCGAGACGTCGTAAATTCTGGACGGAAATCAACGGGAGTTACACAGTCTCTACGGTCACGCGATAACCAATTTCTTACATCCTCAGTAGAAACGAAAATAAATAAAAGAAAACAAGGAAAAAAGCAAAGGTAAAAGAAGGAAGAGGGATGGCAGATAGAGATTGGATCATTTTTGCTTTTCCTACAATATTGATATTCCAGAAATATACTTGTAAATTGTTGTCTTCTTTGCAAGTAGATGAACATGCCTCTCAGTTCATCTTATCATAAACTTCGTGGTGGGTCATTCCCGTGGGTTCCACTCTATCTTAACTGAATTTAGGGCGAAACCGGCTCGCGCCAGACTAGGAATGTGTACTCTGCCACCGGCATATAATCAACATTCCAACAATTTTTTTTTTTTTTCATTAAAAAACATAAAATACAACTCATCCACTTGAAAAAGTAATTTATTGTTAATTCTACTGCATATAGTATACTTATATAAATGTTATAGTTGAAAAAAATCTACGCAGCCGAGTTTGGAGGGGGAGTTGGAAAAATATAATTACTTTTTCCTATTCACGATGAGATTCAACTTTTTTCATATCTTGCGCGTTTAATCGAAACAAATTAGTTTACTTGGCCGTAACTAATCTGTTGTCGAGTTTAAATCAACAATATATATTTCATCAACCAAAGAGTAATTTAATGCGGATAAAAATTTAACCCAGAGATGTATATTGCTTATATACATGAAATACACAGTGTAGTAATATTATTTATAGACTGCCATGATTTCTAAAAGATCACCAATGAGTTGGCGTGGGGTTCATTGATCTCAATGATTATTTGTAACTCTGAGAATTGCTACAGCACAAACGTTTCACATCACTGATCATCAGGTGCATTCATTGGAAAATGTCATTATACAATACAGACCTACGCGCACTAAATTTTCATCAACAAAATTTATGATCCGACTAATTTTACTCCAATTCACCTTCCGCGTCGTCATAAACTCAATCAACAAAGACCAATAACCTTTTTTGTAATTCAACGGCAATCAATATGAATTGGAAATTCAATCATAATATTATATCGTACATGAATAAATAAATGATGATAATTAAGTATAACTCCAAAGTATTAGCTCAAACCACTCCATTTAATTCACTTTAATCTCCTCTTTCCAAAAACTTTTTTGCCGCTCACGTTCTTTGTGATTCTGAGAGAAGTAGTCATTAGTTCGCGCGACATTTGGAGCGACAAATCGCCGCGCGGCAAAAGGAGAAGATTGCATGAGAGAGACGCAAAATGGGCGGAATAGTGGGGAGGAAGACAAGTTGGGCCCGGTAGCACATCTCAGGTGATGTCTCCGGTGCAGTGGGACCGATTGCTCGCGCGAGTTTCTTTTTTTTTTTTTAACCTCATCGAGCTCAAACACTGTGTACGAGATAGAGTAAAAAGAACAAGAAACAAAAAAAACCAAAGACAGAAAGCGCGCGACTTGTTGTTGACATCGAAAACAAACACCGTTGCACAACTGGTTGAATATACTAGCGGTACAAAGACAAGAGGAATATACTTGCAGTATTACATTATGTTGTTGTATTCAAAATTCGATATATTTTCATTTGAAAGCGTTTGATATGGAGAAAAAATATAGAATAAATTCGCAATTGAAATAAGTACAAAAAATATGTCAATAGTATATAGATATTATATATATATATATATATATTAGTGCAGCTCCGAATTATTTTCGGTATTTAATTTCCGGGCAGTAGTTGGAGTCAATTAGTTGTGTTCACCTTTTGTGGTTGTAGAACGCTCTGACGCCGGGAATAAAATGGGAGTAAAAAATGAATTAATTATGAATGAATAAACAAAAGAATAAAAAAAAATGTGTGGTTAAAAGTTTGAGCATGGAGTTGTTGTAAGCGGACAGATTTGTTTCGAAATTCTACAACACATCACTGTGAATCATAAAACATGTAGGGTCATGTGGAGCAAGTGTGCGCAGTGGGTAAGAGTGCGCAAACCCATTCATTTGAGCCCCAAATACATGGAATTGCGCACTCTTACCCACTGCGCTTCTGTGACTACGAGGGCGTATAAAAGTGCGTGACACCTCGAGGTGTTCATGATCATGAACAAAATGTCTCCGTAAATTTTCTCCGTTGTGTTTGCAAACTTTATAGCATATATATATATATATGGGAGACTATTTTATTACCATAGTAGGTGGGTTAAGGGAGGGCGAATATAAACATCTACACGTATACATATATGTATTTACATTTGTTGAGTTGAGAAAGATACATATATATGTGGAAATGATACTACATAATATATCGAGAACATTAAAACCACAAGTTGAGAGGAGTCATCAACGAATTCAAATGTTTGCTTTTAAAATTTCAATATATTATACTCACAAATATTTCGAAAAATGTTTCAAGTTATTTTACTTTTTCTATCATCTCCTTCCCCACCTGTCACTCTAATTCCCTTGATCCTAATTACACGAGTTCTTAATTAACTAGCAGCAAAGTTGGAGCAGACAAGGCTTGGAGGAGGAAGAATTTCTGAACCTACGGGTCTCGGGCCCCGCAGCGCCACACCGCATATACGTACGCGAACGCCAACGAGTTAACGAGGTGAACATTTTACGTTTGATATTTATCCGATGGGTCTCCGCCTCAGGACCCGGTTTTATTGAGTCATATATCAAAATGTTCGAAGACGAAGCGGGAGGGGCATTATAACGAATATATAACGAATATATACCGAATGTATATAAATGTATATATCCAAGCATACTCAACATTATATATATACTTTTCTAGTATATGCATATGTTATATATAAATTCATAATATCATCAACATTTGCAATATTCCATCTCCAATTACCTTTTTATGTGAAGAAATAAAAAGTCTTCTATATTCACATATACAACAATTCACCGGAGTGACTCGATAAACTAAGAAAAATATACCGATTTAGTTGAACCAATGACAAATAAGCGACGGTAAATAAATATTAATGGAATATTCGAGTAGAATAATTATACCGCCATTTGGAGATGACTTTTAATAAATAATGAAACAAAGATTTAAATATGAGGATGTGGAGGTAAGAAAGAATAAAAAAGAGATATGGGAGGGAATATTGTTAACGGCCTGTTGGGGTCGGTGAGCGCGCGCGCATCATATTTACATCCGATAACGAGCCGCCACGAGATATTTACATTTATAATAACATAAACCCACACCACCTTCCTCCACCTACCCTTGGCATCTATTTACTAACTCTAATTGATCGACTGTTTCGACCATTTTTCATTCTTTCCATGCATATACTGCTACTACTACTACTACTACTACTACTACTACTACTACTACTACTACTAGTCGTAATGATGTGGCCCGACTGTTTTCAATTTATGATAATTTTGATATTTCGATATAGAAAAAATTATTCTCGTCCACAATGGCTATGAATAATTGTACAGGTATCAGGGGATGAAATAAAAAATTGAGGGTAGTGAAGCAACGCTGCCGCCCGAGGGCACCGCATACAGGTTAATTGGATGGAGTGTTTGTACTCGCAATTAGCGATTAGCAATTATACTTCTCTGCTAAATGGAAGCTTCGGCTGTCACGGACCGACGGAGCGATTAATAGGCCAATTGGCTAATACCGTCGTCACGCAACAATACTACCACCGTTGCAGTTGTTCGCGCACTCTTATTATGCGCAAGATATATATACTGTGTTGTTGCTGTTAACGCGCTCGTAAATGATCGTTAAAGGGTTATTGTAGACTAAAACTTATATCTTGCCTTTTCCCCTCTAGCACTATTTATTTCCTATGTGTGTATATCTGACAAATTATACTTCTCTCGTCGCATTTCCTCCATGTTCCATGGATACATATTGACAAAATGGAAAGAGAGTTATTGCATAATACTATAAAAAATTAACCCTACGAGCTCTCACGCTGGCTTACTGTAGTGAGTTTTTCCAATAATTCTCTTAGAATTTCAATAAATTATTATACCAGCAGAAAAATCATTAAAGACAATTATAAAGAGATAAAGGCACCGACATTATCAAGAGACTTCAATGTTGTCCACTCATCGTCACGTTTTTGGTTCGAAGTTGTAAACAAAAAGTGACAAGACATATATCGTGTTAACGATGTGATGCTTAACGAGATAAAAATTGAAAAGAGACGATCATCATGCAGTATGGACCGGCTTCTTTAACCACCGTGTCGTTTAAGTTTATAAACGACGGTTAGTTAGTTTGGAAAATATAAAAAATTAATAAATAAATGAAAACGTAAAATATAATAAAGGAAAATGACGCGCCAATGCCATCGAGTTATTACACGAGAGTTCATGCAGTGCCGTGTACTTACTTGTTCATGCTTAATAACTAAAAAGGAAAGTGATGGATAAATACAAATACACATGATGCAAGCAAATTTAAAACAAAAGAGACGCAATGATGAGATGAAACCGTGCGCGGTAAGGGGGAGGAGTGCTTGGTGTGCGCCTAATAAAACACAATTAGTGGCTCTTGGGTCAACCAATCAGCAAGTCGGAGGCGCGTATAACGCACGCGTAAAACCCCCGCCAACAACATTATTTATGATCCAGTCTTGCCACATATTATTGGCGGTCCGATCATTTGTGTTTTTTTTGTAGTGCCTTTTTGTTATTTCTTTTTTTTTTCCGCCCTTCCCCATCAAATAATCATCTTCTCTCAATTTGTCTTTCTTTAGCCCATCTCCTCATATATCCCTTACTTTATATTCCTTATGTTAGATTTTTGTTTACCAGCAATTAGCATCGTTGCACGTGATTTCCCCAAACGATCTGTCATTAACTTGAATAAACGGATGGCGCAGCGATCAAAGTGTGCAAACAACAAATGAGAGAGAATAAGAGTCTGAGTGGGGATTTCCACCCCCTTTATGCTTTAGCAAATTTGCATTAATGCAAAAAGGGCGCTCATCACAACTAACGCATCATTTGTCAGTTACGTGAATACAATTATTAAAACGGCAATATAATTGATGAGAGAAAATGGAATTATATATATATATATATATACTTCAAGACAATTGCACAATAAAAGAATGAAAAGAAAAAGAAAAAAAATTGGAATGATAAACGCATTGATTGTTACATTTGAAAATCGTCAATTATGACTTGAAATACTGTGGTCAATAAGTCATGATGTAGAATAAGATTTTACTATCTGACTAACGGGGCCCCCAGTTCAGTTCGTCTTATCGCCTACCATAGTGTGCGGTGAGCGATTAAATGGTAATTCGCGAATTTATTTCCACTTGGAAAGTAAAGTAACACAGGTTATCAGGCGCATTAATGTAAATGTACACATATCGTTAATAATATAGTCGCGTGACTAACCAATCAGCTCTTCAAATGACTTTTACTTAACCCATTGCATTCTTATAAGTTGATATATCACCCATATTTATTACATCTAGTTTGTTTATTACTACTTACCACATCGGTCGTTGTTACTGGCGGGTAAATCTGCATCCTCAACATCAACAAGACTGCGTATACTGAATACACTTTTGGCAACACGATGAGTTGATGATTTTTGCATATCGACGCCGCCATCCGGCGTACGTCGTGGCGTGGTACTCAGGTCCATTTGCACAATATCCTCTTTGATACACAGTGATATGTCTATTTTACTCACTGATTGTCCATTAAACACATCAACAACGTCTAAATTCATCACATTATTGTCTCACCAAGAATATAAATATAACACAATCACAATATTGAACAATTCTTTTCACCATTATGCACTGCCAATATGTTGTGACCATTATTGCCGCAATATTAATAATAGTAAACAATGTAATGCGACGGGGAACGACAATTCAACCGCACTTTGACGTGATGACTGCGATAAAGACAATCCACTTTTACCTCATCTATGTATCGTCGTTATGCTAATTAAATTCACGATATGCCGTTAGCGAATCAGACAACATAAATATGCTGAGGTGTATCATCTATTGTTATACGTTCAAAATGAATATATATAAACAACAAAAATAATGATACATGAAATTATGCTTATCTCTCATTATACAAAATCATTCAACTACTCGGAATATTTAAGCATTTTTTTACAGAATTATTTTGTTTGTTATTAAGATTCGATTTCAACAATAATAGGCCATCTGTATTCAATGCTTTCATTTGAATGTAATTGCCTGAAAGCCTGCGACTACCACTCCATCATATCTCACTAATTTCCTTTGTTTTATAATTAGTTGTTGATTCATCACATTCATCCTACGATTATCTCTATTAAATAGGATAAAATGTTGATCACACGAATATTTGGAGATACACAAAACTCTGGTATTATATTATTAGTTATTAACGTACGTATCCACATCCGCTTCCTTGTACCGGCAAAAATAGCAACAATACAACGTACCAATGTAAACATACGAATGAAGTCATGTCTATTAGTCGATATTTCAACGATAGAGCAACACGACTATTATCGAAGGCCATCGTTGCACACTTACGTTCAATGGTAGTTTCCTTTCTCTATTATGTTGACACAAACGTTGAAAAATATTACACAGTAAGAATTATTCTTCATTAAATCATATCACAGAGTGACAAGCGTGTATTTCACTGCTCTACTATTTTAATGCTTCTTATGCTTTTACTCTGTGTATTTTTGTATAACTTATGTATGTGGTTATGGTGTGGTGAGTATTGGGACGAGCACAGTCCGTCGATTGCCAGCGCCGAATGCTTATTCTCCGGATGTGTTGTGGCAGAACTTTTGAACCAACCAACAGAGACACTGTAAAGCGCCGCAACGTTATTGTCCTTAAGCCACGCGCAATATATCCGCCGCGGACTCACAATTTCACCTCGATGTACCGCGACTACCGCGCACTCCTGCGTAGATTGTGTTACACTCGCACCGCTCCTCATGCGGCGGCGGCGGCACACTCATGCCTGCTTCGGTATGTCGCCAACAACGCCGACATCACGTCACTCCCACCAACTAATTTTTAACAACACATCAGGGACGTAACTTTCTATCACAACAACGCCCCTTTGTATTACAAAATGGCGGGCACGCGGGAACGCCCATTACAAAATTTATTATCTGATGATAGTGAAGTAAACAGAGGAATGAAATAAAAGGGAGGTGAAGACTATAGAATGTGCGCGTGCGCGTGCACGTGCACGTGCGCATTGCATGGTGGTATAGGGATGTATAAGGCAGAACGCGGTGGGTGAAGTTGGTTGGGTCAGTTGGTTGATGACAATGTCATACGACGGTACTTCGTCTGCTTGACATTACTTTACTATCAGTACACAAAGCTCTTTGGAAATATTTAACGTCAATCTATTTTGTTGGTCTTGAAACCTTATTTGGATTATTTCTTATGACAGTGCATTGTATATTTCGTTTAACATAATACATTCATTGTAATTCACCATTTGTTGAACTCTCTAATTAAATTGATATATGTTTTTTCATTCGATCGTTGTTCGATCATCACATCATCATTATACTTATTAGGGTGATCAAATGGCGGATCATTCTACATCATTGAAAAAAAGGAGTTGTAGTCATGCATTATTGCCGCATTCATTAACATATATTTGTTTTATATACAGAAATTGAACATAAAGGATGATTGTCACAATTAAACGCTAATTGACGGGAACAAACAATTCCAGCGAGTAAAAATCTGTTGGTAATATGGTAGGACCGCAGTAATTTATATTATCTACGTTTGTCGGTATATTATCAACACAACGTGAGGATATATCGATGTATGTGTCAAATTAAATTTCGTAATCATTTATTATGGAATCTTCGTTCATTATGCCATTCTCACACTGACTTTTTTCAAGTTATTGTTGCGTTAATATTATATCATATATATCATTTTTGATTTATGCAAATGCGTAATAGCTGCTTTGAAAAATTTCATCATCATCGCTTGCATGCATTCTCGTGCTATTCTCATTTAATTCTTCTATATGATGCAGTGGTATGTCTTTCTGAAAAGTCAATAAATGAATATATTGAGTGTAAAAAATATTCCTATCATGAATCAAGTATCCTCTCAAAGGATTCCTTTGGTTTGAAATTACAATAGATATCCATCATCTCTCATTATGGTCGAATTTGCAAAAATCAATCAACCGTTACAGTACAATTTTATTTTTTCTCACTAACATACAGAAACTACAGCCTGCTCCAACTCTCCGAACTATTCACTGACTTTATCCTTACTTCAGATACATTACTGTCTTCGAATAAGCCTCGCAACACTGCATCCACATACTGTTCACGGTCTTCGTCGGTATCCAAAGAAAATCCCAATGATGGGACGAGTTCCGTCTCCACCGCAACTCTTGTTCCCACATCATCTGTTATATTTTTATTGTCTGCAATTTCGGATTCCTTTTCTTGAGTTACTTGAGGTAAGGGCTCTTCATTTTGAAAAGCAACTGAACCTTGTCGACTAGGAAGTCCATAGATTACTTGTCTTTCGACTTTATATAACGGTTGGCCGAATGTTTGTTCCAATTGTTGAAGTAATTCCACTTTTTCAGAAAAAACGGATGAAGATTCATTCGATTTGGAAATGTTCCCTACTAACAGTAATGACGAAGGAGTAACTGCATTGAAGTCTCTGGAACTACTCTCAATATTAGTTGATAAGGAAAATTCAGGTAACTCTGTTACTAATTTGTCACCAGTCACTGTGTCTGTTTCGTAATTTCGTGGCTTCAGCGAAAAAGGTCTTGGCATAAAATCAAAATAACTCCGACTTCGAGAATCTACGCTAGAAATGGGACTGATTTTAGATTCAAGGCTTTTATTGATTTGGATTGCCGTCGTCTTTTTAATATCATCAAATTTGCCATAATTTTCAGACTTGATAATTTCGATGTCCCTGATTTGACCTATTGAGGAAGGATCTTGTTGAACAATGAGTTTTCTCAGTAAGTCACCATGCGGATGAAATTCATTATTTTTCAATGTTACCGTAACTTCAAACGGCGAACTTTCCTCATCAACTGTATCTCGTGCTGTTCCGTCATTCATCAGTGCGCTAGTTCGATCTTGTAGATTTTCTAGTGAAGTTACTACTGCATCATCGATGGTAGACGAATTGAATATCAACTTTCCCGATGTTTCACCGAGCACAGCGTTATGTTGTTCAGCATTGGAATAATGGAAAAAAGGTGGTAAAAATTCAACAGATGGATTTGGGACGATTGATTTTTCCTCACGATCCGAAAATTCCGTGTTATTCTTGTCAAGATTTATAAAACTATCATTGGTGCGAATGTGAAATGTAGCTACAGAAAACTCTGTAGTAGATCTAAATTTATTCGAAGAAATTGTATCATTTCCATCATCTACAGGTGTTTTATACTGGAGCGCTGGAATTTCGGAAAAATTCGTGTCATTGTGAGTTGTTGAGCTCAACATTTCATCCGAAATCATTGCCGAATAATCATTAAAAAGAAACGGTGTGCTAGGATCTAATGGAGATGATGCAACAGTTGGCAATATCATTTCAATCTTCTCGGTGGCTGATTGTGTCGCATTCTGCGTGGTACTGGATGAATGTTTACCTTTTGCTGAATAAAGATGATCGGAGCTTTCGAAATCTAAGTCATATTTCTCAGGTCTTGGAGTTGAACGAATAATTGGTGGGATTGTTGGAGAATAATATCTTCGTGTCGTCGTTGTTACTGTGGGCACCGTGGGTGCGTACGATGATTGAAAACCATTCGATTGTTCATTATCATTACCATAATAGTCTCCAATTGTTTCAACTCGAATGGATGAATCTTTATTGTCACTTGGGGGTCGAGGATAATAATCAATGTCGCGATCATGTTGATCCAGAGCAGATGAATATCTTGAACTATATTTAAATTTCGGGTATTTATTGACTGTAATTGATGGTGAACTTTGGTAATCCGAGTACTGGCTAATCCCACCAGTCAGTAATTCGTTCACGTGTGGCAATTTACGGTTCACATCATCATCAAATCGATCTTCTGGATTAATGACTACAACGCCATTACGTCTTGATTGTAGACTCGTCATCTCATACGCTCTTCGGAGTATCTCATCATCGTCCGCTTGGCTGATAATGATTTGATTATTTACTTGATAGAAATTCCGCGTTGCTGAACAATCCACTTTATTCCACCAGTCGCAGGTAAGGAGTTTTTGACTAAAGGTCGAACCAACCGGACATAAAAATGAAGACACCAGGAAGTTACCATCGCAAACGTGAAATAACTGGCATCCCGCTCCTTCATCTGCGTAATAGCCTTCAGAAAAAAATAGTATGGTATGAAAAATGTGCGATTAAAAAATTCGGATAATTGTGTGTATGAGTAAATTTTTCCTAATTTGTGAATCATAGTCGGCGAGACCGATCGTAAATGTCGTAATTTCCTCATATCATATGACACACTATTATGGGTCAAACAGATGAAATATGCTAATAAGATAAAATTTTCAACCAGTATAATAAGTTCTAAAGAAAAAAATTTTCAAACACTGTCTTAATATCCTCAGACTCATAATTACGTAGGGGCGTTAATTGAAACAGATTGGCATTGGATAGACAAATTTTGAATGGTTTTTGTATATATGTAAAACAGTTTGTGGTGAAATCAGTCGAGTGTGTAAATTAAATAATTGTGCAATTTCGTATCGCTACGATTCCTGATCTAGTTGAAGTAATTGCTATAACATACCTACTATTTCACCATTGTAACTAATATTCTGTTTTAATTCTCCACTGTAGTTCCCTAGAAACTCACTCCGGCTGAGCATTTAATGAGCATCTAATGAAGTACATCTCAGGGGGACATTAATCGATTCCGACGCATGGATTACTTCTGCATCACTGGATTCTCGTCACAGGTCGTATATTACTTATATATATATATATATATGGCGGAATGGTTCTGTGATATCAATGGCGCTTCACAGTTCCACCTATCTAAAATAAATGACAATTTCTGAGGTGAAATAGCTTTGCTATGGTAACATATCAGTATGGCCTTCCTTCGAATATTCACAGGAATGAAGATGGAGGATATTCAGTTTGGCTCAATTAACAATTCGCATTGTGTCAAGGCAATTTTCTACCTATTGCAATATTTGCGATCTCTGGAAAAAACCTATTTTTATTATGGTATGAATATGTATAAACATGCCATAAACTTCCTAAGGGACAGAAGTTTAAATAATGTGTACATGACATTTGGTTATTTTCATTTGTAGACTTCTGATGACGGCACTTGTGAGTAAGAAAAATCTCATAACCTCTTCTGAGCACAATCAACGCGACCGCCAACTAGCTATAACCTATTGCGAAAGCTGAATAAAATGCTAACAACAAATTCCGTGGGTGCTCCGCGTGACTCTATAAAGTATCATTTGTATGTATATATGTTTAATTTTATATTATTCATCCTTGACATCGATGGTAAAAGGTGAGAAATGAAGTTTATACGAGATGATACTGCATATTATTAAAGAAGAAATGTTTATTGACCTCATATGCGACTACCCTTTTGAATAGTGGGATATCCCAGTAGTATTGTAAGCGATAAATAACCGGTTTTGCATATTTGTAAGGAACTTTTCATTGAAGAAACAACGGAAGAAAAAAGCCATTGAATCAATTGTGTGAAGAGGGAAAAATTTCAATTTCTCTTCATATTAATATTTTTTTTATTTTGCTATGTTGTGTGGTAGTTTCGCGTTTGAATAAGCATAGTCATAAAAATTTTCTGTGGTCAAGTAGAGTTATGAAATATTATTCTTCTATTTGTTTGATATTCAAATGAATAGACAATTATTCAATGCCAATCAACCTTCGGAAGTTCGTGTTTAGAAGGGCTTTCACTTTATATATGCATACCGAGCGCACGTGTATTCGAATTCTTTTTTTCTCTTTTTATTGAGTCTCACCTCTATATTCTCGTTCGCACTTGAAATTCGTCTGGGGGATCCTTGTGAATGAGGGATAATCAAGACCAGGTTCACCAGGTATGTTACTTCTATAATCGGTGAAGTCTGAAAAATTAATTGAATAATTTTTGTAAAAATTTTCTTAAAAATTTCTTCTTCAGAGAGATTTTAATTTTTATTCATACCGGGCTCGTCATCGTAAGTATCATAAATATCGAAGGCATCGTCCGCCAGAACATCAAAGTACTTGCTAAAATATTGTCATATTATTAATTGATAAACTGCCAAAAAATATATAAATGATAAATGCAAAATATCTATAAAATAAATGAAAAACATTTTTTTTGCAGATCATGAACCTTCCACGTGTTCCGTCAACAGCACGCTTGATAGAGAATTTACTTCGAGAGTCATCTTCAATATTCAGCTTCATACCACGCACATCCACAGAAAATATCAACACCAAACCACCTGGTCCATGGGCCACATACACAAAAGTATGTATGAATTCATTGAATAATTATAATAATCACTGAGGAATAAGAATGAATGAGGAAATATTGTAACTTACATAGTATCAAGTGAATACGCATACTGCTGTTTCGAATGAAATCGAATGTTCGAAAATGACCAAACGATGCGTGTTTGGTGTTGAGACACTCTTGATCACAATAGAGCTATTGATGCACTAAAGACTGAAGAGGCTCAAGACTCATCTTAGTCTCATTTCACTGTCTTCAGCCTCTTCACCGGCGACTGTCCCGCGGTCGCACCCAAGATGGGAAGGGATGGGTTATTTACGTGCTTGCTATGCCACGCTATGTATTGCCTCTTACCTTTTCCCCCATGACTTTCCCACCTCTCACTTGATATCATCTTTGTAACTCATACCGATGTTGAATCACCAACACGATAGATCGGTAACGATGGCGTCACAATTATCAAGACGCAACAACGCGCAAGTGATGCACATCCTTGAACTGTTTTGAGGGTCACGCATCGATGCTGCTATGTTCATTAGCCATATAATAAATGTTAAAGCAAAATTATTGAAAATAATTACTGGAGAGACATTTCTGTCTCTCCAGTAAAGAGCCAGACGAAGTGCAAGGGAAATTTTGTGCTATTAGTCTTTAATTATGTCTGATAGTTATTATTAAAAAAAATTGTTAGATAATAATTTAATGACGGTTTACACTATTTTTTCCCTTCCAACAACTTTCCATTTGTATGCAATTTTCTTATTCGTCAAAGCCGCCCCATAATTGCACTGGGAGATTGAGAAAGCGCCAGGAAACTATATAAAGTCACCAATTCCCTAACATCATGGGTCTCAATCCATATTTCTTTTCGCGAGTGCAATATATTTTCTAATGTTGCGAATAAATTCAAGTAGTTCATTAAATTATTGTGAAATAAATAAATATCAACATAATATGGAAGTGATGAAATTGCATTAAATTTGAAAATACTTACTTTTCGTAATAGGTTCGCATGAAATTACATTATTCATGATATCTAAAAGTAAAAACTGTGAATTATAGACAAAGAAACTCCGTTCTGCTGACCCATATATATATATTCATGAATTTATATATACGTATGAATTGAATTCATATTTTTGTAATGATGACGAATACCAAGAGAGTCTTTTGGGTAGTATTCGGGGCCTTGGATAATACATATGCAAACGGATGTTATGCAAGTTCAATGACATTGTTTGAATACTCCTGTTCATCAGTCGATTCACCCACTGACCAACAATCATCCTTCTACTTGAAACAACATCACAACCACTTTCCCTTAAACGCAATCGAAAACTTCACCTTTTTTTTTTCGTTAGAATTTTTTCTCTCACTCTTGGTCTCTTCCGTTTTATCGAACATTAATGGTCACTGACATTCCGGCTTATACTATATACCATCATGATGTTCGAAATATATCTTGAGATTCCGAAAAAATCAATTTACCTCTTGGAAATTCACATAAACAAAAGAGAATAAGCGAATACAGCATAAAGTGTTGTTTGGGTATCGTACATATACGCACCGATTGTTATGTAGATTAATTTATATATATATATGCATGTAAGTACTATTATCTGTTTATAACCTTGTATGAATAATTACTTAATGACAATCGTCATTAAGTATATATATATATATATATATATATATATATCGTCATGAGCGAAATATATTATCAGAGTTTAATGAATGACAGAATGTACACAGTTCTGACATGGCCACCTTTTTTTTTCTCACACATTTTCGTTATCGTTATAATGTTCAAGATTTAAAAAATTTTGTTCAACGTAAGAAGTAAGAGAAACTGAATGCACGGAATTTCTTTCCCACGAGAGACCAACAACCAAATTCACATCATTGTATCATAAATCTTGGTATATTTCATGTGAAAATAGTGAAACAATAAGATTAAATGATAAAATTAGATTTTGACAATTGCGTATATGAATCCCATCGTTTCTCTATGGGGCACACCTTCTATCGTCCAATAACTTTCTCTTATTGTTATAGAGCATGATCCACATATAGACACTCACACATATAGATGGGAATCGTCTTTGATTCATAGTTACACACCCCTTTTACTCTCACGAATGGTACATTGTATTACAAAAGCCTTCTCTTATCTCGCAATGAAACAATGTGAAAACAAAAGTCTATTCCCGTATCATTTATTTCAGTTTTACTGTAACATCATTTATATAGAAAATATTTCGGTTGAAGTGTGCTCTTAAGAGGTGCCGACGTTCCTCTACTATACGTAATTCCCGCGGTATTGGTTTCCATGAGTCAGATAACAATATTTATTTTATTCATCAACAGGAAAAATTCATGAGTGTATTGTGTTCACTTTTTTCATGCTGTTCCTTTAATTTCCTTGACATTTACCACATTCTCGCCGTAGTCACGAACTAATCATGCTGTCAAAAAACGGGAAAAGAATGAAAATTAAAAAAACGGAATTTTAGAAATGTACGATTCCATAATTTGCAATTATTGACTCATAACTACAGGGCACTAAACATCTTTATCATGTCCTTGAGTTATCGTGTAATCATGTATTTTTAATATTCACCGAAATAATTATTCAGTGCAGAAAAAAATGTTGCTAGTATTGTAAACGAGAAAAAATAGAGAATTACTTAACCGTTATCTTAATATTTATTTTTTGATAGACTGATGTATACATTTCGATATTCATTTCAAATTGACGGAACATGTCGTTTCATTACAAAAAAAAAAAAAACAAAAACAAAAAATGAACTTTCAAAAGTTAGACGAATAGCGCCCAAAAATAGCTCTTGCGCACTTTCCATATTATTAATTGGCGTGTATATCTATGCATCATGGCAATTTTTTTGAAATAAAAAAAAATATATATAATATGTATATAATCAATTTGGTATTGAAGCAAAAAAAAAAATGAATCAATTCACAATCACTTTACTGTATCTAGTCTGCCTTATCTTGGAACTCACATATGCTTGTCCAGTCATAAACGGGCCACAGTCATCACATTATCGTACACTCGATATACGCATCACATCCATTGAGACACAGAATAAAATAAATTTTCATGACCTTGAAATGTTCACGTGTGAAGCATGATTTCATGGTTCTTCCTCTTCTTCTCCACTTTAGCTTTGTGTAACATCTTATAAACCGTAAGAATCCAGCTAAATTGATTATGTGGTATAGCAATAAAGTGTTATAATTTTTCTGTTTTCGTTTATAATATCATCATAATCATATTCCTATAATCTAATTGGATGCGAATTTATTGCTCAACATCCTACAACGGGCCCTCAATTAGACTGTTTTTCAGCGTACAATAATAAACACTTCGACCAAGTGCAAGGAGTGCGATCAGAAATGCGCCTAAAAATGATAATACACGATCATGATATAAAACAATCATTTATCAACTATTCACATTCTATTATTCATTATTAATTAACTCACCAACGTATGCAACGTAAATTCCACCATTGGTACCGACAAATGAATATGTTCCCACCTGTGAAAATGAATCATCATTATTAATCTACGAGTAGTATACGATTTACAAAGAAGCCATCAGAATAATGGCGTCATTTATTCACCACAAATTATAATACACAGAGAAAGAAAAAATTTATCTGTGACAAAAGTATCGCATATATTAATAGCTATTGCATAGATAAATCAAGTGAATTAATGTGATTATGAAAATAATTTTCAGAGTCAATAGTAACAAAATTATAATGTTAAAAAAAAAAAAAAAAAAAAAGAAAATAGCCGCTGATGTAGGAAATTTTTTTCCATAACGAAATCAAACAATGGAGCTTGAATTCATTGTCAAGTGCATTAGAATGAGTGGAAAAACAGCGTACTTACTGTCACAGAGATACCAATTATCAACGCAATTATTCCAATGGCTATAAACATGATACCACGTCCTTTAGCGAAATCCGGTCCAACGGAAGACACTTTACGACAATGCGGACATCGGGCCAAAGCATTATTCAGCGTGTTGAACTGAAACGAACCGGATGAATCAAATATGTATTCAAATGTGTAATGTAAGCGATTGCACAATCATGAATTATTACCAAAAATGTGTCATGACAATGTGCACAGCAAACTCTACACATTCCTGGTACAGAGAGAACTGGTGGAGTAACAGGACTAGGCGCAAGATTTATTATGCGTTTACAATTTGGTCTGGGACACGCAATACGTTGTGATGAGCTCTTGCAAATGAGAAGACAATTACATGGACATCTCACATATTTTTTTCCGGGCGGTGCATTTCGTATTGGCTGTAAAATAGTAGAATTGAATGATTTATCGGCGAATTTTATCGGAAGAGCTACATACTCTATCGGATTCAAAAATACGGAAATAATATTGAATTACGGTGTCGTAAGTCTCATCCTTCTGTACTGAATAAATAATAGTCTGAAGTATACGGCACTGTAATCATACCACTAGCTACTGAACATTACTATGCTGAGTAAATGTATTGCAACATGATTACTACATGAAAATAAAATATGACCTGACTTATATTTATTGCCACTGTATCTCGACCAAGATGTATGTTATTATAAGTTCGACATCGTGTTGACGAAGTATCAAGTGAATGTTTATAACACAAGAAATTGCAAAGTATATCCAACTATACTCTGTTACAAATATCATGAATTCAATGTACTTTTTCACACCAATTCCACTGATTCTCCATTAATTTCTAGTTTTTACGATCATTTAGTCCGTTATAATGATATGAGCGAAAATATTGCAGAACAATAGATACGATTAAATGCGATAGAGTATGTTTGAACATAAGAATGCTATAAATTCAAATGATGTTGGTGAAATAAATTATGACTTTACTGTAGCTTCATTGCATTGACTACATTTAACAACATGTTGGTCTCTCTTTCCGGATATGTCAATCATTGCCTGGCATACTCTGCAAGTGACCATCGGCATTCCACTTTGGATTGCCGATTGATACGGTGGTGGAACTTCATCGGGACCGATTGGTGAAACTGTGTTGACATTCTGTTGCGTCCCAGCTGCAGCATTAACAAAATAATATGATACATTCGCAATTTTATAATTAATCATGATATCAATAATTTGAAGATGAAGAGTCAACAATTCACTTACCGATAACATCACTGCTGGGCGAATTATACGAGACACTTTCATTTTTTAATAGCGGCTGGCGCTCACCCTCTTTCCCATCACCCATTTTGTCTTCTCCAGTGATTGAAGGAATATTCCTGTCAACACCTACGTTACACTAAGAATCGAATGGCAACGGATTCTCAACTTGCTTATGTGTTGTGTCACTGAACTTAAAAAAATAAACTTTGTTATACAATTGAATTATATTTCTATTGATATTTTACAACACGTCTTTGATGACACAGTAATGGAGTCGCCATCATTATGAGTGTTTCTGCTGTCAAAAAGATATCATGGTATGTTCACAATTGGCTACAGTTGGATACAGTTGGCTACAGTTGGCTACAGTTGGCTACAGTTGGCTGCAGTTGACAACAGTTAGAGAGGGGAGAAAAATAGCGATTTTCAAATGCACACAAAGAATGACGCATGAAATGGCCATGGCGATTGTACAAATGCAAAAATAAAACAATACAGCAGTGACATCTACTGTCGATAATATTTTTACGATAAATATGTACAGTCGACAATGAAGAAATAATGCGATGTTGGGCGCGACATTGAAATATAATAAACAAGATGTCGCGTCGAACATATACGTTTATGTTTTTTTGACAGCTGCTGGAGAAAACAATGTAGCCAGCTGATGTGGCGTGACGTCATAACGACAAATCCATACGCTCTCGATCCAGTTTGTTTGTGTGTATATATATGATATCTATTTAATGCTACGGTGGTGGTGGGTGGTGGGTGGTGGTGGTGGTGGTGGTGGTTAGTGTTGTGGAGAAACAAAGTACCTGCCTGCCTGCCTGCCAGCCACGACGAGCCATACGCCCATACTGGCTCATACCAGCTAACAATTATTCGGCATCTGCAATAGGAAACGGCAGGAAGCGGTTAGTTGGTAATTCTCATTATTCACTGCGTGATTTGGAGAGACAACGAAAAGCAAAACGCAACAACGACGAACACCGCGACGGCGCATTCAACTTCAAGGGCAGCGCGCATATCTTACTCAGGATATGCCGTTCATCTCGAAGGATTGGCGAAGTCCAGGCGAAGAATGGGTCAAAACTGTTGAGGGTTGGGAAAAAAAGAAAATTCTTGAGTGCGCAAACAACAAGACATTGTCATTGTTAATTCGGTGAGTGCTTTTTCATAATTAATTTGACATTCTCCAACGCCATTTTCCGTTTATATTAATATTCCGAGTGAATTCGAATCACTAACTGCAATATTAATTTATGAACTAACAATTAAATCGTTTGTTTCTTCATCTTGTGATTGTATTTCCCTCATTCACTCAGCATATGTCAAAATATATAGTAATTATATGATTACATGCACAGCTGTTGAGCCGATCTGCTCGACATCTTTGTTTATCACTCATTGTTTACATTTTGTCTATTCAAATGGCCATTTTCGTTTTTTTATATCAATTTTGTTTTCATTTTAATTTTCTATTTTATATTCTAATTATTTTAATTCCAAATTAGGTGTATTACGTAAAAGAAGTTACTCATTAAATTGTGTGGAAATTGCAGTCTGACAATTATATTGCACCATTATTGATGTAGAAAATATCCTGATGCCTTTGTTTTATAAGAAATATAAAATTTCACACTACTGTTAATACGCAACTATTTTTTTATTATTTCATCAAAATTCATCATCATCGCAGTTTAAAGTATAGTAGAATATCAAAATTCGCATTGACTCCGGGACTCTGAAAAGATATTTTCTGGCTTTATTTATCCTAAGATAACACGAGAAATAGATGTAATATAATGGCTACTTTTGGTGCAAAATTGTCATTTCTCGAAGCTCCACATATGCTGGAATATATCTCGCGCAACCTGCTGTAAGAGATCGATCGATCGCTCACTCCCTTCCTCTCATCATTTCTACCTATACTTTGTTTCTTCCTTTTAACTGCTTTTACATGTTGAAAATCTTCATTTTTCATCCCAATAACGTAAATTAATGGAATCGAAACTTTATTCGCGTTAATAATAATCTGAATTCCTATAACTATTGTTACGCTTTCACGCCACATAAATATATGAACTTAAACTTTCTGAATTTCTCAAATTTACTGATATTTATTTTATTAGAAAAATTTATTGTGCGGAAATAAATCATAGGCACAAATACATTTACCTACACTTTCTGTTGCAATCTTGCATAGAAAAAAATACCTCTTATCATGCGGTATAATACTTGATTTGAGAATAAATTGTGCATCGTCGTGGAATGAAAATCATCACACCAATGTCGATTCCACTTGGATTGTACAGCGAAAAAAGAGGAATATTAGTTTGACCCGATACAGAAAAGTGGGCCGTGACCTATACGATCTTTTGCACCAGAACTACAATTTCCCTCTCCCAAAAATTGTCCTATTCCTTTTTTATCGCCCATCACTTGTGTCACTGAATACCAATGTCTTGGGCGAAAAATGAATGCGTACTTCTTTGCGAAAAAAATTGAAGGGAGAACAAAATCAGTCGCTGTTCAACAAAATTGAGTGAAAAGTTTATTTTAAATTTGTTATTGTAACACGAATAAATAAAAAAAAAATTTTTTCTTTATTCCAGAATAGAAATGTTATTATCCGAAAGTATGTGTTTATATTTTTCGTTTGACACGTTACAATAAATTGTACATGAGACTGTTGTCAGTTTGGCAATTCTATACCACAAAGTGAATTAACGTCATCTATGAACATGAGGTTTCCTCGTCTTAATTTTACCACATCTAGATCCACCCAAGGTCTCTGTTGTTGCACGAGCGAGCATTTTACCATTGACTTCAACTCTCACTATCACTGAAATAAGACCTGTTCTCAGTTTATATACAATATTAAAAGTTGTCCTACATTTGATTTGTTTCAGATTACATGGCACAAACAATCATAAGCACATATACTGATATTAATTGATTTGCTGTTTGTCGAGAATACGTAGGTGTTCACCAGTCAATAAACTATTCGATAGGTGACATCATGTAGCTCTTCGTGTTGTTACACGGCAAATTATATCCATCGACTCCTCTCACATGATAAAGAGCTATATCATGAGTAATATACACGAATGTATTTTTTTGTTACAGAAATGAGAAAGAAGGTGACAAGGCACGCGAAAAAGAAAAGGAAAAGAAAAAAGGTGAGAGTTTTTTCCGCCTTCACAAATTTATTTTCTTTTCCTTCCCCTTTTTTTCATCGTACTGTGTTGATCTCACATTAATTGTTGTCTTCTATTTTTAGACAATGTCGTCCAACCTCACTGCCATATAACCCTGAAGTGTACACGTGAGGTGAGTGACTTTTCCGGCGTAAAAACTATTTTTAGATGCAAATAGCTTGCATATACAAAGGCTAGCTGTCAGGATGGCTAGGATTAAACGTGTATATTCAACAGGCGAGACGAAAGACAAGGAATTTTGAATTAAATATAGAAATGTATCAATTCTTCTTTTAATTTACGGGAGGAGAGATTTTTCATTCTTCTTCAACATATCACCTCTAGGCAGAGCCATTCTGATACTACTCCATCCACTACAATTATTTTCATTGCCCGAATGAACTCCCAGGTCAAAGAGTACATATGGTAATTCTTTCCGTAATCTTGAATTTCAGATTGCGGGTTTCAACGGACTGAGTGATGCACTGAAGAGATTGGACTTTTTATCAGCTGTACATGATTGCCGTCGTTTCAACTATATCGTAAGACTGTTGGATCTACTAGTCAGCCATACAATGGGTGGCCTGAGCGGTTGTGCACAGCGTGTACTATTCAATATGCTGGAGGAAGTAGCATTAGAAGTTTCATGTTCCCAACAGCAAACTGGCAGGCTTCGCAGATTGATTGAACGTGTCAGAGCATTCAGTGCAAGCTGCTGTTGGGGTGGTAGACCTCTTGGTTCGGTAATTCTATGGGAGAAGCACAAAGCTGCATTGGAGCGGATTCTTCAGATTGCATCGTCCATCACTATAACTCAGGTAGGTACTCAACATCATTATCGTTCGACATTACCATCTTTTGTTTGCACATATTATGAACAATAGACTTTTTACATGTATTCAGCCGGATGAGGAGCAACGGCCACAATGGGCTGACCTTCCAGCTGAATGCCGACGCGAGGTGCTCCTTCGTCTCAGTGATCCACGAGATATTGAATCATCTTCAGAGGCTTGTGAATATCTCGCAGTTCTTGCACAAGAGCAAAGAATTTGGCGTGAACTTGCCCAATATCATTTCACGCCACAGCAAATCGCTACTACGATGCAGAATAATCCGGGGAAAGACTGGAAGACATTATTTACTATTGCACGAAGGTAAAATACAAAAAATGTATGCATGTTAGTTTATGAAGTAATCGCTGGAGATGAGGCGACGAAAATGTCCTTGAAAAAATGAATCCAATCACACGAATCACATAAATGAATCACGAGGAAATTATGCTTCGCTTATGCCCACATCGTGTCAGGATAAAAATTCATTTGTTCAATATTTTTAGTGTTATCAAAGAATCCCTCTAAATCTCATCGATGCATGAGATATATAAAGAAATTTCACATTGATTTGTGGATCACACAGGTCGTTTGGATTGCGTGAAGAATATGCAGAGATGATTCAACTATGTCGAAATTGCCGTTGTCTTTTTTGGCGATCTATTGGCCATCCTTGCATTGCGGATCAAGATCCAGCGTTTCAAGAAAAACTTGCTGATGTGGATCAGTCGTCCCTACATGTTCCAATTCCACCACAAACTTTTCTCAAATTCTTTTCGCTGTGAAATAATTTTAGTTTACGATTTTGAGGATTAGGGAGCTGATCGGCACTTGAATGAGGATCGAGATGGAATTCATGTCGAGTGAAGAAATATTAGTGCAATATGCAAATTCTCCTCTTCTGTAGTTGGCTATTGATGGAAAACATCGTATTGTTATTGTTCACTTGTTGGAGTATTTTTGAGTCAAAATATATATGTATAATGACTTTCGATGTTCATGGTTATAGAAATAGTTTGCTACATTGACGCAACTGCGCCATCGAAAACTATTTTAATGCTCGAAATTTTTTCATTCAATTGATTGTTAGCTGGGACAAATGTCAATGAACAATTTCACTATTCGATTGGAAATAATGTTCTTACCAGATATTTTTTTGAAAATATCGAAAAGATGAGAAAATTATATGTTCATCTCACTAATTGAATATTTCGTACCATGCAATTTTGTGATGACTTTTTGGTGCTCTTTGTAGCTCTGTTGCATTATTTTATTGAATATATATATTTTTTTTGCGTGAAGAATTATGCAGTTCGACGTCGATACTGCTTTTTCAAAAAATTTTATTCAATCAATCATTTTTACTTACCGAACTGATAATTAGATATGTACAATATCTCAAAATGTAAATAAATATTTCTCTAATATTTAAGCTCACAAGCAAACCGAATTTTGCTTTCGTGATAATTGTAAAAAACGAAAAACGATAATGGGACGAAGTAAATTCTAAAATAATTTATTTCGATTAATGGTCCATATAATATCCAAATTTGTGAATGAATACAGTTTAAATGTTCAGAGTGTTTCAAACATGATAACATATATGTTTCAGACTCTCGTAAATATATATGTATAGGTAACATACTCGTATATGGATACATTAATTATTCTCTAAATGTGAAATTAATTGTTATGTGTCCAATTGCCTATGCTAACCACGTATTTGATGCAACTTTGACATAAAGAATTTATCCACTGATTCGAATACATATTTATACGATTTTGATTGTGAGTATATACTCACTTTGTTCAGTATGCTCATTATTATGTATGGATTGATGCTTTAAAAATAATTTTTCATATGATGATTATGTGTTCTTTGTGTCCACAACGTTTCAAAATTGAAAAAATCGTAAAAAAAAAGAAGCAAAATTACTGCCAAGGAAAATGCTGTGGAATTCATATGAATAGATCACAACTAAATCATTTGATTGTACACGATGAAATAAGATGGGTATAGTCTTGGTTTTTTCTATTTGCCAATTTATTAACTTGTAATGTGATTCGGCAATTGCTGCATCGCGTATATCATGAACTAGTCTTCATGTAGAATGACAAAAATTGAAGAAGATAATAATCTATTAAAAATAGATTATAACAAATTAGCGGCAGCTATCTATCATTATATCTCACCTGCATTTCGCGTTGATGAATATGTTGTATATCAGTTGTCAAATAATTTTTAATTTTTATAACGTTCGCAGGAGTGTGAAAAAATTGAAGTAACATAAACTTTGTAGATCAATATTTAGCGCATCGTTGTGTTGACATGCTTTGAAATAAAAATTTATTTAATACAATCTAGAATATTCACTTAAATGTTTGAATGAATAGCGCGCTCGTGTCGAGCCACACTGGTAGTCGGAAACAGTCGGAAGCGGTCGTAAGCGGTCGGAAGCGGTCGGAAGTGAGGTTATGTTGATTCCAAAGTATAATTCATATTACGCTTCATGGAATCGTAAATTCTAGAGAGGGCCAATTGGCGAAATTGTTTGCTGAAACCACCTGTATTTATTCATCAAACAGAGATAGAAAAATATGACAGACGCTAAAATGATATCATTAAAAGATGCCAAAAAGCTGTTCAACAGTATAATGGAACAATTGAATCAATCAAATCGTGATGAGTTATTATCAGATGCAGTACAAACGTGGTCGGGTATTAAATTTGGAGTCAATTCAGGTTTGATTCGTTTTAATAATAACCATCCATTGTTACTTTTTCATTAATAAAAGACGAAACAATTTTTTATAGGTGATGAAGATGAATTTGACAATGATGAAAATACAATGGATGATCCAGTGGCGATGCTGAATTCTATAGCTAAGAATATTCGGGAAAAATTACCCTTTGATGCAACCTTCCCATCAGAAACTATGATGATTCCAAAGAAAGGAGAGGTAATTCGATATCGGTATAAACAAAACACAAAATGTGTGGCGAGTATAATAATCAAAACTTCATATGCTCAAGAAAAATTTCTTCTAAAATATATTATCATGTCATATTACAATTACAATCAAATTCCTCTACAAGCATTGCTCGTTACTTCATGACATTTGTATTCATAGAAAGCCAATCATGTGTCCCTCCAATATCGTCATGGGCATCATTATTCTCGTCACTAGATAATGTGATGAAAACTAGAAAATTATAAAATCACTATTCATTGCAGTTTCCATATTTTCTCTTGCGTCTTTTTTTGCAATAAAATTGAATTCAATTGAAAACATGAACGTATGCACGACTATTCGATTACGACAATATGACGTACAACGGTTCCCACTCATTGTTTGATTTTTTACGTTTTATTGTTCTCCAGAATTCGGACTGCCATCCAAATACCACTGTACATGTGGATGCATTCCTTTATGATGACGACGAGGTGGATGATCTCGAAAAAGAAGGCAAATTGAAACGTTATTATTGCAATGATTGCGGTTCAAAAAATATCGAACCTCTGAGTGAGTCCAAGCTCATTTTATTTACCAGATGGTTTTTTTTTTCCTTGCAACCCAACTACTTTTATCAAATAAATTCATGCTCCCTTTTCAGTATTTATATCGAATTCAGTATCAAGAGAGGATTTATACCATATATTCAATACACTTCTTCCAACTCTTGATGGGATGACTGTTTTAGATGTGGGCTCACGACTGGGAGCAGTTTTATATGGTGTAAGTATTCCTAACTATAGTCGAAGCAACTTGAGTCTATCTAAATATATACAAATTCATTCAATTAATCGCCCGCACTTGTTCATAGGCGTACGTTTACACCGATGCAGCCAAAATAATCGGCGTAGAGATGAACAAGGACTTGTGTGATTTACAAAATAAGGTCGTGAATAAATACAAAATGGACAAACGCATCGTAATTCTTCATAAACGAATTGAAAATTCTGCTGACGAACTAAATTCGGCCGATGTTGTTGTTCTGAATAACGCATTTGAATTTTATTTGTCAGAGGAAGAACAAGTCAAAGTCTGGCAATTTTTGAAAGAAAATATCAAAAAAGGAGCGTATATTATATCTCGACCAAGATTAACAATTGCTCTATCAAATCTCAATACCAATATCAAAATCAATGAGTGGGTCAAAGAAGTCACAGAAGAAAGTATAGATGAGAAATCGAATCCCTTCGACTCAGAGCGTAATAAGAATGTTGATAAGTTTACTGAAATTATATGCTATGAGGTTTTATAAATTATTTTGCAATAAATTCACCACATAAATTTAAATTTGGAATGTTCCACCAGAATATCGAAGACGATTGTAAATTTTAGAGATAATCCTGCTTCATCGCTGCATGAGTGACGAAGCGTCTAGTAACTCAAGCCATGAGCTCAGAAAACTTATGGTAATCACTCGGGAAAAAAGTGGAAAGTGACGAAGAAAATGATAAAGAAATCTGGAATCACTCCAAGGTGAGCTGATAATAGTTACGTTTTCATGGAGGTTACTCATTGTGAGACATTATTATTGTGTGTTTTTTTTCTTCTTCCGAATGAATTAATGGTTCATCATTGAGCGGACATACCGTAGCTTTCTTTTCAGTGTCAACGAGGTGAACGATGGAAGAGAAAGCATGGAATAGGAGAACAAAGACGGATTGTGGTAAGTTGGTGAGAAATTACGATGGTGTGTAGCATGTGTCCGGCATTCTGGCACCATATACATTAATTCGATAATAATGTCTATCTAATAAGTTGAATCAATCATCTGGCATGTAAGCGAGAGCCTTCTAACCTTGGGAATGATATTGACCCGTTTCCATTTGAAATCCGACCTCCGCGCTCGGTTTTATCTAGGTCTAGCGTCTATCCATCTATCAAATAGGCCGAAAAAATTTGGCCCGCAGTGTTGTGTTTTCACGCCAACGAATATCATTTAATCAATCGTTGATTCGAGAATATGCCTACTTTTTCACAAACGACAATTTTTTTTGATAGCGCTCGATATTTAAATAAATTAGAGTGATGATGAAAATTGTTTTTATTTCAATCCGTTATTATAAGAAGAAAAAGTGCCAATCAATTCATCTCAAAAAAATAATATCAATCAAATTGCTGTGATGTGTATACACTTGAATGAATATTGCGGTCAACGCAGCTGTCAGGATTGTTTCATTACTATAGACAGTATACGATATTGCCTGAACAGAAGTGGCTGTGAGAGATTAGGTTTCACCACACTCATGCTTGATAGTATGTGAATGTCACAGATTCAATATGTCGTAATATTAGGCAATATATCATGATAAGAAAACAAATAAATATCAACATGTTTTACATTGTGCAACATTCCCTTCTGGTTGTACGACAAATAAGACTACGACCGAAGTGTTGCATTTACTTCATTGTACACATGTACTTATAGGCCTCTACTACTCTACAGTTGTTTTTACAGTTCAGTTCATAGTCCCAATTCATCCTGTATTGAAATGAAATTTCAATAAAATACGTCACGTTTCTCATATTGTCATAAACTACAAACGAGAATATTTTCATATTTATAATGGTGTTTATTTTAATTATAAAGTGAGATCGTGTTCGTTCGAATGTGAAATGAGAACTTGTCAACCGCAAGAATTAAAAACAATAATATTGACGATTTTTTTCCTAAATGAATCATTGGGTATCATAACTATATGTCGCAGTTGTACAAGTTTGTCGTTTGTTTTTCATCTTTGATATTTTTCAAACTCGAATTCGAAATGAATATTTATAGGTATTACGCATAGATGTGGAGGTGCGAATATTGTAATCTAGTTTCCAGTCAAATATACATATATTCATAGTGAGTACTGGTTCAGCGTTTTTGAGTATATATAAAAATATCTATTTACTTCCTAGATGTATTACCATATGATGCTAATGGTAATTAATATTATGCGAAAAATCCGCATTCGTATATGAATACAAATAGGAATTATATAGTTGATTCCGATCATCGTTCATAATTTTATTTTTTTTAACATCTAATTGCATAGTGGTTGTATAATTGAAACGCATTCAGCTATGCTGCTGATACGATGGGAAAAAAATGGTATATGAATAGCGGCAAGTTCGAGTGTTGAGGGAGTGATACTATTGGAAGAATAAATATAAAATGATGGGCACAAGTGATCAAGGGGATACTTGGATAAAGTTGACAAGATAATAGAGTGATTGCGGAGCCCGTTAACTTTAGGAGGGAGAAAAGAATGAATGGTAGTGGCCAATGGCTGCTATAACAGCATCATTTAATCAAAACTTTCTTGTTTCTCCGGCGTATTTCTGACGCACGCGTGACGTCAATTGAAGTAAGTATGAATACCAGAGCGTACGGGGCTATAACACAATTGTGCTTCACACAACATGTATAAATTCACTATAATGTCTCTCATTGCTCACTAACGTCTGTAGCATATACATACAATATTTGTCATTCGGTTTCGTCTCTGTTTATTCATTTGTCTTTATCATTTCCCTCATTTCAAATGATCGCATCAATTTAAATTTTCTGAAATTCGATGATTCTAATATACATAGCACAAAATACATATCATTTCCTACATTTCGTTTTCTTCTCATAGGGCCGTATTCACAGTCGAGTGTTGTGATCAATCATAAGCTTTACTTTGATAAGACTTGCTTATTCATATGTCATGATGAATGGTGAGTGATAGAACTTGTCAAATTTTCACTTGCGCGAGAAATTTTCAATTTCGAATTATCAGTGTACTAATCGAATTGATAAATCAATGGATAAATGAATATCAGATCATCAACATGATTATTAGTAAAAAGCATTGTAATGTACACAAGGATATAAAGAGAGTTGAAAACTAGGTCACATATTACGCTCATTCACCGTTACCTACCTTCGGATGAAAATGTTCCGATAAACGTGTGGATGCAAGTATTCGATAGAAAAAAAATTAATACAGAGGCAATTTCCAACCAATTATCATACGGTAGAAAAGAAGTATATGAAAACAGTCATAATTGTATCAATATGATAAAACGAAAATGTTTAGGGAGCAGGCAGTAAAATAATAATTAATTGAATGAGGGGAGAAGTGAATACACGCAACTTTGATTGAATATTTGCGGCGCGGCGCCAAAATTACTTTCGCTTCTCTGTCTCTCGGTTCGCGTAGCGTGTGGTGCGACTTCGATTTCGACTCTAACATCATCCCCGCATGAGCCGAGAGACAAGCAGACCAGACCAGACTAAACTGAGAAGTGAGAATGTACATTGAAGTTAGCAATGGCCGCCATACCCGGCAACAATACAGACGTGTTTGCTTCGTTCTCTGTCAAATTCATCATCAATACCTTTTTCAAATACCGGCAGTGCGTGCGTAGAACGATTAATAATGAGTTAGTTCGTAGTGTGTGATATTGAAAGTGTGCCACAATCAATCGTGTCTTCGATAGTTAATGAATATAGATATAAGAGAAGCAACAAAAGCAGGAAAGACCCGACAAGAAAATATAACAAACGAATATTTATGTTTTTTTTTTCTCTTCAATTTATTTACATATAAAGATAATTAATTCTTGAGTAATCAACAATGATTGAGTAGAGGAAATGATAGACATGAAATCTAAAGCCTCGTTAAAATCAAAAAATAATATAACTGACTTGGATTCAAGTGAGGAAAACGAAATTTACGATCAATTTAATTCAATAATGGTGCCAATATCTAGACCACTCAGTAAGAGCCCACAGAGTGACGAAGGCATTGAGCTTGATATTGATCGTAGAAAGACATCAGTCTCCAGACGTTGGAGTTTAGACTCGTCTTCTTCAACTAATGGCGATGATGATGTTCCGAAAATTAATCAATGGCAAAAACGACGATCGAGACGCCGAGTTTCCAGGTGCTGTAGTGCTGATAGTGCTGTAATTAGCGATGATGATCATAATAAAGGTGACTATATTTAACAATGCGGAGATGTGTACATGTTTTTTGCATTCGGAATATATTCTGTAACAGTGGCTCAGGATCTGAAGCCGGAAACTCATATCAGACTAATATTTCATATATATTCACATAGCCACGCTGCATTCTGCCAGTTTTCTCACTCGCAATTAAAATGTCTTATTTCAATCCACTAAGAAAAAAATCCTTGTGCCTAAAAAATAGTAAGCTGACACTGAAACTGTACCATCATTTTCTTCAACAATATCCCATGATTTATATTTTATTGTGACTCATTTCCTAAATAATTTATGGTGGTTTTCGCAATGTCACCAACTAATTTTTCCACCAAAAAATATTTAATATCATCTCACTATTGACTGGATAATAAACAACACGACAGACTTTTTTCTTTTTTTTGTTGAGGAATTATATCGAATCCCTTTTTCGTGTGTACATCGCAGTAGGAATTCTTTTACTGATAAATTAACAATACGTATCGCAATTCCTCTGTGAGACGAAAAAGTAGTGCAAACAAACATTTTGATTATAATTCCCGAGCGATTGATGAAATTTTATATTTTTCTTTTTTTCAATTTCAGGTTGGGACACGTTAATATTCGGTGATAGGAGTGAATGTGATTCCATAGAAGAGAGGCCAGGATATTGGCGAACACCGAGTGTTGTTGTGAGCGATTATTCGGATTATTCATATTCAGAAGAGAAACTTGATCGCAGTGACCCAGATTTTGAAAAATATGACGGCATAAGTGGGTCAGCTAGCCAAACAAGCAGTTGTTCGTGCTTGGACTGCGATGATATTAGAGAATTCCAGGATTTTTCACTTGCCGTTAATAACCATTTACTTCAAGTTTGTGGCCAAAGACGTCATTCCGATTCTTGTTGCGTGTCTTTGAGTTCCAACGATGCTATCAACACTGGGTAAATATGTCAATGACGTTCTTTACAGGCTGTTTAAACATCTACAACCATGATAATAATGTAGAATTATGTCAAATTTTAATAATCACTTTTGAATAATATACAATTACATTTTTAAACACAGCACGAGTGATAACATAAGCAGAAGAAACTCATGTGTCACAACATCAAGTACATATTTATTTTTACCTGAATCACACTATTCGTCATACGAACATCCCGATGAATCTCAGGAAAGTAAGACTGCAAATTTTGAGCATCTGAAGGTACCGCCAGCCCGCAAGATTTCTGATTGCTCGACCATATCCAGTCTCAGTGGGGATGACTTTGAGGTCACCGAACTGCAACTGTTCAAGGGGCCACAGGTGATAAATTCGATTTCTTCTTACTGTATTTATTTAACATATTTTTTCACTTTGTCCTCAGTGACTCAACATAGTAATGAATCATAATATTGATATTGATTGGGAGACAGAATGAAGCATGTATATATATATATATATATATATATATATATATATATATATATATTCAGTTTTGTGAGTGCAATGACAAAACTGAAATAAAAACATTTCACTGGTCAATTACCTCCAAGGAGTGGTTAATCAGTAACCTGCTATTGAATTCATTTAACAAGCATCTTGCGCCGACAAACGAAAAGTTCTATGGTAACTCATTACCTTGGTGCAAATATCGCTGGAGGGAACAGTAGACAAGTTCGTATGTATCCATACGAAAGAATCATATATTTAACTTTGATCGTTTTTATAGTATCATTCAGGATCGTGCATACTCACAGAGATTACTCTGTCATCATTGATTATCGATAGACAGTTTTGATTTCGTCACATTACCCAATACCTTTTTTTTTGTCGGTGTAATGATGATCTCAATATTTTTTTCTGCTCATCATAATAACTCCACTGAGTCACTGATAGCGCCAATCAATCAGCCAATTATTTAACTTAATGGCAGTAACGAGAAGGCAACAAGCAAGAACAACAGTCGTGCAAAATCGTTGAAAAATGTATGAAAAAAAGTTTCGAGTACGATATCATAACTAATTGATAGTTTAGTGGCTTTACCATTTTTGTTTCTACAAGAATTATGTAAATCCACCGTTGATGTATATCATATATCGTCTAATTGAATTTTTTGAGATAAGTATAAAATCTACTGAAAAAACCATTTTCTTATCCTGTGCTTGGCTTAATATTAGGCGAAACTCCAAACTGACACAAAAAAACAATAGAAGGAAAAGTGAATGAATGTATAGCAACTGCGTAAAACATAAAGCAAAAAAAAATTGTAGCACTCAGTTAAATGACTTGTGGCGGGGGCGAGAGGTAGGAGATCATTGAGACATATGTATCCCGTTCCAAACTCGGCCACAACAAATCTTGAGCAAGTCTCTTAAGTAATGGCTAACACAGTTGAGAAGTCAGTCAGTCAGTAAGTTAATCCAGCCAATTCGCAGAGATCGATTGAGACCTTCGTTAGTAGGATGTGTGTTTCCAAGTTCTTTTGCATCACCATAATGCATGAGTCCTGAGTTTATATCGAAATTTAAATATGACAAAAATCGACAAAGAATTATTATAACATTAACATAACTTTTCTGTGTATCTTCACGTCGTCAAATTAGTGAATTATGTATGGGTAGAATCGCGAGTGCACGGTCATGAATGTGATTTGCGTCGTTGGGCAATAATTGTCTTGCATACATCCAACGTACTAAATACATGGAGATATCCCCATCACAGAGCATAGAAAAAAGTGAAATTATTTAAAAGTTTGTGGGATGTCAACACATTTATAAATTTAAATAATATTCACACCGTCTCAAGAATATATTTCCGCTGCATCAACAGATAACACAGACGAAATTGATGTACTTCGTGAATTGCTGTTTGCAGTAGCGTAACGAGTCTATGCCACGGCATTCAGTTTAATAGCTATTACGTGTAGTGGGGCCATGACACAAAGGAGAGAGGAGGACGAAGCAGAATACACCCGGTGAGGTGGAGCCCATTATAAACGCTTTCTACATAGCAGTTCGTGAGATCTACAATGACAGAAATTCTAGCCTGGTTGCTCGTTATTACGGTATCATCATTCAGGAACCATCACACTCTTTATCAAAGAATGGTATGCACAATTCACGAGTTACAAAACGGTTCATTGTAACGAAAAATTGGCTGGAGGTATCACGTACGCAATACGTAATTTTTTCGCTGTCCATCTATTGCCCATGTGAAATGTAGTTATGACAAAATCATTGGAATTACGCTTTCATGTATGAAATACACATTTTGTAAGTGTGATTGCACTCCGGATATTATCGATTTAATTATGAACGATATGAGGAAACACTACGTGAAATGCTGTCTTTAAGCCATCAAGGCCCAGGAGGCAGATAGCTACATATTGTTTGTTTGATATAATAAACAATTCATCATTATGAATTTTGATTCAATAATGTTCACCGTTGTTCTCTGAAATATTTTCACCGCATGTACGTGCTTGTGGAAATTATTGTGAATCGGGCATAGTGGTACGTGAGTCAGGAAGTTGAATACAATCGTTTAATAAATCACTGTCACAACAGAAATTATAATAAAAAAAAGAAGACGGTACATTCTGTCATGGAATATCACAATGACGTTGTGGGAATTTGTCATGGAAGAATCATCCTGATATAATTACAATTGGTATTGTGAAGACAATGGATGATGATATAAAATACAAAGTAAAAGGAGATGGCGCATCTCTGAGATGCACACGAGCGTCAAGTGCTCAATCATCAGCACAAATATTGCCAAGTTTAAATTTAATGGAACAACTGTTGCTCGCAAAAATGGAGAGAAACAGTTTGACAGAACGAAATTATACAGCCAACATTAGTATACAATCAAAATCATCAATTCATTTGAAGAAGAAACCAACGTTATTGAGAATGGACTCAATGGATAGTCAGACGAGTGCGAGTACATTCAATTCAGCTGTATCCACTGACTCAACGGGAAACAATCGCTATTGCAAGTGTGACGATTGTCTTCTCGATATAGTCGACAAACATCAACGCTGTATACCACTGATTGGCCGTAAGAAGGTAAAAATGAAGAAATAAATAACTTTCTCTATCAGAAAGTTAATAAATCTAATGTAAAATGAATAACAATGTGTGTCAGTAGATATTGTGAATTCGCGATTGGCTAAAAACACATCTCCGAATCAGGACGAAGTGAAAATAATCAAAAGTCAAACAACATGTGAGATATATAACAGAGATTATGTTGAAGATAAAAAGAAAACGGAATTGTTATATTACGTTGATGGTATCGTAGCAATCTGTACGTTGTTATTAACTTCATTTCGATGAATTTATATGTTTCACACTTTTTATCGACAAGTTGAAATTTTGACTTATTGAGTCCTTGGAGACACTTTTGTACTGCGCGTCACATTTAATTAATACGATTGATTTCATACGACAAGTTGTATACCAAAGACAAACACAGTTTGATCGATGATTTAGATAGAGAGAAAAAAAAAGTGATTTGTGGAAGGTGAAAGAGAAATGTGGGAAAGATTGACAAACTGATAGCCTTCAGGCACAATCTAAACTACTTTTAAACTCACTACTGACACAGCACATTCAGTTTAACGATTAATTTGAAATAACTATTAAAGAATTACAATTCAGCAGTATATTATCCCTTATCATTTATTTGCGGATAAACAATGTTACTGAATAAAAATGGAAAAATGACATGCATTGAATTTCATGTAACAGAAAATAAACCGATGGTATCTTTAATGCCATCAAACGGATTATTTTTCTTTTTCTAGCCATTTGGTCAAACACTGTTGTGACATAAAGTATTCAACACTATAAATTCACAATTCCAGTCGCGATGGCTTATCACCAAAGTAATTAAGTACCGTTTGAAAGAAGTCCAAAAGTATTTTGCCGTTGTTGGAAAGAGCAGCAGCAGAGCTACAAGGGAAAATAAATGAGGAATGGAATGCGAAATAAAAAAAAATATACATGAGGCGATGTGAAATACAACGCAAGCGATGTACAATGCAATTCGCAACAGGTAATTGGCTATACCTGCCAATCTGAACGTACTCATTAAAAGTCCTTTGGATTTTCTTCGTGAGCGGGAGGGACGGGGCCAGTCAATATTCCTCCTCATATTTATATACATCAAATAAAATGTGCTTCGGTCTTTGAGTGCGTGGCTTTTGGCAGCAATAAACGTTCATTATCCTCACACTACTATGCCATTAGCGGCATTCGAAGTGCTTAAGAAATTTATACTTTTCGTATCATTTCATTGATTTTATCTTTCATCAAATAATGCTAAACCGACAGATAATGTCGTCATATTGAATTTGTAACCCAAGACTTTATTACGATTTGCCATTATAATATTTTTCACGTATATCTGTCTTCGCTCTAATGAATCATACATACTATTAAAATTCTATCAATTTGCTCATTACCTCAACTAATTTGCTCTTTTGTTTGTATAATTTAAAGTTATATATTCACAATCTCATTCTTCATCTTTGATTTATAAATATTAAATTAAATTATAATTCATTTGCATTATTACTAAATTTCAGTTCAAAATTTTACATTCAGAATCTCAATCTTTCTTTTTCAAACTTCGCAATTGCAGCGTAATACCATACAAATTATTTCCATTATTTATGAGTATACGATTGCGATTCAATAACTACACCAGTGCCTTGGAATCATAAATGTTCCAATTAAATATTACAAAATCATTTCTCAATAGCTTCTTTGGTGTTGGAGGAAATGCATATGATATAACCAGCATTTTTATTTCAAATTATATCTGTGCTTAACACTGCTTGCGTCAATGAATTTTGTGGTAGGAGAGGAAAATTGACTTGTAACATACTTGGTGACCATAAGAGTTTTGAAGGTCTATGTATGATTATATATATTACATGGGAATAAGATTGATTTATTTATTTCCATTCAGTGAATTGTTGACAGATGCAGACAAAATTTCATTAAAAGGAAACTTGATCGAACAACCATTGCCCACATATCGATGCGAACATGTATTTTTATTTCAACACATATTCTATTTGATTCGGTCATTCACCAATACTATCACACACATTTCGTTGAAACTATCAAAAGTCATTGTGCTGTCTGAGCTGAAAAAGGACGCTTATAATACCTCTATTCACTTACTAAGCTATTATACGTTGTTGCCTGGGTGAGGTAATATATATGTATATATATATATATACACATAGATTTATTCCCCACAAACATGTACGCACATGAATAACAATAAATTTGGGTACACTTATTCATCAATAACGAGGCAGCGTGAAGAACAAGTCGTCAGGTAATGACGCATATACGTGTATATAATTGAGTTAATTAGCGTTATTTTACCTCGAGTGTAATGACGTGTTTGAATTTACGCCGTCTTATCAAAGTACGTCAAACTGGCCAGCAATGACGTGATGAATGAATTCCAGCAGAAGAAAAATGATGAATAATTACTTTTCAAATATTCTCAATTGAGTAGATTCGTAAAATAAATTCCATAGTATTTCACATTCTTTCATTCTTTTTTTACATTGATCATGATTTTACCAAAAATTGATCAATCTCATTGACATATACGATTCATTTATACCACTCATATGTCATCGGCCTCCGAGTTTAAATAAGATAATGCATATTGGTAATCTCATTAATTATAATATACATCCTTGATGGACCTATTCATTTATCATTCGATAATGTAGAATGGTCATATTCGGCATTACTATTAATGTCTTTCACGACAAAGTCTTGATTCTACCTAAATCATTGGGCTTTTGTCGTGAAATTTTACCACATCGTGTCAATTTTCATAGTTATATTAAACATGATTCTATAACTTTTCTAAAATTATTTGACCTTGCGATGGAAATCCATGATGTATTCATGAGTTTGTTATAATGTCGATGACGATTCATAGTTTACATGAATTCATTATATATGAATGTTAAAAAAATGAACATTGTCATCGTAATTACCAACAGCTATTTACACCTATAACGTATGCTCGTCTGTTTGATTACGTCATTACTTTACTTATTCGTATGACAGAGAAATTGCGCTATTGGATACATTCAATGAATATCATCGTAGAAAGTACTCTTGTGTTTATTTGTTGTGTAGACAAATGTCTATTACATATATATATTCGAGCATGAATCATTTACGTAATATGTTGTATATGCAAGTATGAGTGTGTAAGCTGATGACAATCGAGAGACATATCAATAATATGAGTATCAACAAATGAACAGAGTTAGGCAGGTCAAATTAAAAGTGGGACACAATTTGGTTTTTACTATAAATGCAACTCTGAAAAGAATTTAGAGAATGACGCAAACGAAAAAAAAAAGAAACACAAAGGTCAAAGAGCAATATTACTAATGTATAAATATGTGGGTGGTAATTGTGCGTAAACGCACATATATTTATGTGAAATATTGTAGTTGGTCGAATCGTTCGATTGGTGCAAAAGAAGAAGGAGAACGAATCCCCGCCCGATCGAAGTTGACGGGGGCCAGCCAGAGGGAATGTGGTCGACTCAAGTTGTGTCAAGAGTACGGAAGAGTAATCGCTACTGATAGTAGTCGCTAGCGGCTTCTGAAGGAGCACGTGGCACATTGATGCGCATACGTATCGTCACATAGAGATAGAAAAGAATTAAATATATATTGAGCATATAAATATATATATTGAAAATGCAAGGGACTTTCGAAGGGACTATACCGAAAATTGTTTATACCAAAGCAAGTTTGAGTGATTGTGGCAGTCATGAAGAGGATAAAAATATATCAGCAAAGAAACTTATGGTGAAACAGCGACGAGCGGCGCGCTCGCGGGTGCGTCGAAATTCCAGAAAATTATCGATTTCAATTGACTCGTATTCATCGTCATCATCTCGTAGTCCATCACCTTCATTGGGATCTCATGGCCAAACCAATTGTAATGAACTTCAACGACCTTTAATAAAAGTCAAGTACGAAGATAGCGATGGGCTCATTGAGAAACATCGAATTGAGAGGAATGAAACGAATATTGTGTGTAATGATAAAGTCTCTACGGGCTATGGATATTATCTCCAACTGTTGGATGTCCCACAATCTAGTTTTTCATTACATCTTGAATGGGGTGAACCGAGTGGTGATGATTTGAGTTCAGAATGGGAATCAGATTATTCGGAAAGTCGATATTTGTCTGTTAGTAAAGATAAACAACAATTACCGAAGGTAAATGTTCGGCAAATATTACGAGAATATACGCAGACTAATTGACAGTATTAAATGATAATGATTTTTTTCTTTTCACAGCTTTCAAAATATTGATTTTAGTTTACTTATATATTTCTCTTTTCTTCTTCTGTTACAGAGTTCTGGATGGAGAAAGCTTAGGAATATTGTGCAGTGGACCCCATTCTTCCAGACATACAAAAAACAACGTTATCCATGGGTAATACATTTTTTCAATTAGAAAAAAATACATTCAGAATACAATGTTCCAGTTGAATATCATAATTTCTGAATCCATTTTTGAAGGTCCAATTGGCGGGACATCAAGGGAATTTCCGCGCGGGTCCAACGCCTGGAACGATATTGAAGAAACTGTGCCCTCAAGAAGAATTGTGTTTCCGTCTATTGATGCACGATGTGTTACGGCCATATGTACCTGAATTCAAGGGTGTATTAGAAGTACGTGAGCCCGAAGAACAGCGAAATAATCATGAGCAGAAGTCAACACACAAATGTATCACCGATGAAACAAGAAAAGGTACGATAATCGAATCATATCTCCAACTGCAGGATCTTTTGGGTGATTTTGAGTCGCCGTGTGTAATGGATTGTAAGATCGGTGTGCGCACATATTTGGAATCAGAATTAGAGAAAGCCAAAGAACGACCCAAATTGCGCAAGGATATGTACGAGAAAATGATTCAAGTGGATCCAACAGCACCAACTACTGAGGAACGACGTGTACAAGGTGTAACAAAGCCTCGATATATGGTGTGGCGTGAGACAATATCAAGTACAGCCACCCTCGGATTTCGAGTTGAAGGAATCAAATTTAGTAATGGTGGGTCGACCAAGGATTTCAAGACGACAAGAACGCGTGAACAGGTCACGGAAGCCCTGAAACGTTTTGTAGAGAATTATTCACATGCAGTGCCAAAATATCTGCAGCGTCTCAAGGCAATACGTGCAACATTGAAGGCCTCACCTTTCTTTGCATCGCATGAGATTGTCGGATCGAGTCTTCTGTTTGTTCATGATGCAAACCATGCTGGACTGTGGATGATTGATTTTGCAAAGACACTGCCATTGCCAGCACATCTAACAAAAATTGAACACGACGCTGAATGGCAAGTTGGTAATCATGAAGATGGCTATTTGATTGGTGTTAATAATCTCATTGATATATTTGAAGATATCAAAAAGTCATCTATGTAAATAATTTTTAATAGACATAGAATGCGTGTTTGAATGTTTTTTCCGGCGGTATAAAGTAATATGAACAGATATTGTGCTGATGTAAATATAGATTCCTGGAGCGAATTCTGTTTATGATATACGAATGGATTAGTAATGTAATGATAAGCGACTTCAACGTCACGAAGAGCACGTAAACTCGTTAGTTCGATAGAATTTTCTATATGTCTTCGTTGTTAGTGAAATTTTATGACATACATACAAATTTTTAAAATGAGATTCAACAGGAATGAAATGTAGTTTTACAATTAGTTGTTCAGGACGAATCTCCATGTATTATAGAATTAAGAAGGATTTGCAAAAATGAGAAGTAAAGAGACCAAAGACGCGGTAGCTATTTAGTTGCCTAGTAATTTCCATGATAAGTCATAAGTGCACTACATCAAGAGTGAATGAAAAGGATCACATAATGATACCCTTTTTTATTATCAATGAAATTGTCATCGATTTAAAGATACTATTTATACGTAAGACTTTATTTATACTTTGAAATAATATTGCGAAATCGTCTCTAACACGAGCGACAACATATTAACTTGTTTTGTTCTTTATATTCACACAATGTACCATATTATTTTCGCAAATAATTCATCCACCACACCAACATTCATTTTCGCATCATATATACGACACTGAACTTTCACTATGTAAATTATCAGTATTTTCGCAGTAATTGAATGTTATTTTTTTCTTTCTTTTTGGTTCTATCTTTGAATTATCACGAATTTACAATTTTCGTTTCCTTTTATCGAGTAGACAAGATTGCAGAAGCACTGATCGTCTCTGTCGTTCATGCTGCATATATCCACTACTCCTATGAAAAATTGCAAAGAGATACTCGGAAAGGATAATCGCAAGTTCCATTTTTTCAGCATCGGCGTTATTTATCAAGGTGTGCTGAATGTACTGTTCCTTGTTGTTTGCGTCTGCAATGTCGATTGTTGTTGTTGTTGTTGCTGTTGCTGCTGTACACTGTTCGCTTGTGTGGTTGAAATCGAAGTTGGGGCAATTACCCGGGCATAAACAGCAGCGCCCGCAGTCTTTAATCCAGCAGGTGTCGGTATTACTTTCAAGCCATGCAATGTTTTGATATTCAATAACTGACTTGGCAGAATAATCGGTTGCTGACCAGCTTGCTGTTGAGGTGAGCCTTGTTTGCCCAGTACAACACTTCCTCCACCACCAATACCGACACCTACACTTTTATTACTGCTAGCAAGAACTATTGGTTTACCAGCTAATTGAGTGGTGACCATTCGCACTGTTTGATTGCCACCAGTTTGCTGTTGTTGAGTACTTACAACAATTTTTGATTGACCAGAAGCTGCCTGTGCCTGTGATACAACCTGAAACATATTATATCACCTCGATTATTATATAATAATATTTATCTTTTTTATTGAATTACCGCAGTGATATATTATCCGTAATTTAATCATAAGTTACGTCAATAAATATACCTGATATTGTGTTTGAATAATTTGTTTATTCTGCCGATTCACTTGCGTCGTGGTATTAGTCGCTGTTGCTAGTTTAATCCCTTTCTGTGCTAATAAACTCTCAACAGATATTAATTGACCGCTGCCTGCATTAGTCAATACTTTAGCAAGTATTTTTTGCTGTTGTTGCTGTTGGTGTGGTGATTGCTGTATCTGAACCGCAATAGGTTTACCACCAATTTGCGCAATTATTCTTTGCATTCCAGGCGATTGAAGTGTCTGCTGTTGGGTTTGTTGCGATTGATGCTGCTGCGTTTGTGCGGATTGCTGCTGTTGCAATTGAACCTGCTGTTGTTGCTGCGTCTGTTGCTGGTTTAAAGTGAGACGTTGATGGAGTTGTTGCTGATTTAATTGTCGTTGTTGCTGTTGCTGTGAAGAAAGAGAAATATATTTGTGTATTCTTCAGGGATAAATTATATTAATGAAATACCTTTAGTTGCTGTACATGTTGGGTATGAGCGGTCGATGGAGAAGATTGTTTGATAAATATTGTTTGACCCTGTAGCCCATGGCCCGTGAGCAATGACTTTATCTGTCCTGAGCTAACTAATTTTATTTGCGATGCAAGTAAAGTCTTCCCAGGTAATACATGCTGCTGCTGTTTTATATTTGTATTTTGGAGAATACTCTTTCCTGTTTGATTGGTTAAAACAGTTTGCTGAGTTTGATTTTGAAGTTTAGCGGTTGGAAATATCGTCGCTACACTTGATGTTGATGTACCAGCACTGCTAACAATCGTGCCAGAATTCGATTGCGTTGATTGCAACACTGAATGCCCGGACAATCTGATTGTTTGCAGTCCAGCTGATGTTGATACTTGTATTTGATGATGCGGGAAATGTTGATTACTTTGTAGTAGGCTTTGCGATGAGTTTGTTTTAACGACTGTGACCGGTTTCCCAGAAGTAACTCCACCTACTTTTTTCGCTATTGGAATTGATGGCGACAAATGTTGGACTTTCGTCTCTGTTGAAGATGAACTTTCACATTCGATTATTGGTGTTGGAATAGGCGCTAGAGTTGTAAACATAGGTGACGTTGACGTGGAAAGTGTGACTGGTGTTGATGATGATACAGAAGAGATTACGGGATTTGCTGTCGAAATATTTCCTGACTGCGTTTCTGTACAAATGGGCTGTTCAACGTTTAATTTTTCCTCCACAAGACGCGCTTCTTTTTTTATAATCGGTTGAGATTGTACTGTGGCTTTTCGTTCTTTTTTAGGAGTAATTTCTTTCACGCCACCTGGTAAATGCTCTTTGCCATTGATAGATTTTGCATTTGATTGTACTGATTTAGTTCGTGATGTACCCCCTGGATTTTTCTTTGATTTCGTTACACCCTGCAATTGTTGATGATACATTTCAAATTCAGATTCGGAACGGGCACGATGGAGATACAGCCATTCTTTCCTGCGTGGATAATAACGCACACAAGGATCTGCCTCGTAATGAAGTCGATCCAATGCTCCAGAGACAACAGAGTTCAAATAATTATCTTTTTCATTGCTACCTTCACCTGGACTCTGCTCTTTAATGTATTGCGAATCTTTGAGCAGCATGCAGATGTCAGAGCGAGTTCCTTCTCCGTTGGGAAGTCGGGCAGTCGCATCTCTAACAAGAGCAAGAATTGTCACAAAATTCGGTCGATCGGCGACCAATAAAGAATGACCACGTGGTTTTGTGAGACCCGCACCTGGATTGTGTTGATAAATCCCCTTTACTGGTCCAACCACTGAAGAATAGCCATGCATTCTGTATGTGAATGCTTTGTGTGGCGATGCGTATCGCAAACGCTCTTGGCGCCTAAATTCTTCACGTTCTTCAGGTGTTGACAAACGAACTTTCCACTCAGTGGGACATAAAGCTCGTGGCGGTTCAGATTCCATCATAGCTGTCAACGATGTAGCATCACAACTGATTGATTCGACGGCAGGGCTTGCGCTACGGACGCTTCCTGTCGCACAACCGTTACTACTATTGCCATTGCCATACAGAATCTGAACTGATGTATTTTTAAGAGGTACTACTGCTGTCGATGTGTCACATATTGCTGGAATACTTTGTGGTGGGCTCAATATGTCCCGATGTTGTAAAAATCGTGTGCAAAGCGCTGCAAGCCGTGAGTCAGAATCTCGGCCAGCTCCAATCCACGCATAAATACCACGATTTTTATTTACCAAATAGGGGACAAATTCTATATCTCGATCTTGGAGTTGATTTAATTCTTGAGCGTAGGTTAGTTCACCGGCCAGAAATCCAAGCGCAGATGGTACTAATGCTGACCAAGAAATTGCTAATGAATACCAATCATTCAATGGAGAAATTGGATTTCCTTGCCATAATGTAACCGCATCTTTTACCTCAACATTGCTCATTCTATATTCACCCTTTGTGAGGAAAGCATCTCTTAATAATGAAAAGAACGACGTGTGCGTTTCTTGCATCAAATCGCCATTTACATTCATTCGTATGTCATCAATTTCATTGATTGACACGTCTTTATCTGTCATTGCGATAATTCTTTCATCATCAGCAAGTATATCGATACCATCATCAAGTTGAATTGGTAACTGCATCATATCAATATTTTCTAAGTCTAACCTTTTTTTATCATCGAGCAATTCTTCTTCACCACTTTCAACATGGGTATTGTCTGTCGACACGATATATTCAGATTTCACTTCTGTCTCTATATAATCCATTTCGTCGTTTTCTTGTTTTATTTCTACTGGCAATGGCGGTGGTTGCGGCGGTATCTGCATTTTCACACTCTTCGGTGTAACAGGATTAATTTTCTTCTTCACAGGCGTTGAATGCAGATCGAAATTGTCAATTGGTTCTTTCTTAACAGGCGTGGAATTGGCCGAGCGTATTACTGGTGATCCTAGAGCTTCAATATCAATTTCTTGGCCATGTTTGATGTCTTCCTGTATATGTAAATAATTATTCTGGTGTTCAATTTTCACTGAACATTGGGGCGGAATTTTTGGAGTTACCAGAGGACATGAAGGCTGCTCCAATTTTACACGTTTCTTTGTCGATGTAATACGTAATTGATTACCCATCGTGAGCTTGTGTTTTTGACCAATTTGCGCTCGTTGAGTGAGATCAGCTAGTGATATTCCTTGAGTATTTAATTCAGGATGAATGTCAAGTTGTGTTCTCCTTCGTTTATGAGCTACCAACATTGTTCGATATGTTTCTTCAGTTATTTCTCGAATAAGAAACAATGGATTTGGTGTATATACTTCACGTTGTAATGTGGAAAATACAGGACGTATAGCTTCGTCCTCGTGATTTAATTGATTTGTTCTCATTGGTGTTTGTTGCATACCTATCGCGCTTTTTCGTTTTTTCTTTTGTTTCGTGCCTGGCGTTGTATATTGTGGATAATTCTCATCATTTTCAGATGTTGTATCTGAAAATCGAGCAACACCGAGCTCTGTTCTTAATGCATTTAATTCATCAACATAACGCATTTGTGTTTTTTCCTCTATCATTGCCGGTGTGGGTTTGCGCCAATGTAATTTTGACATTGTTCGATGAGACGTCGGTTGACTGAAACCTTGTTTGTAAGCATTAAGTAATAAGCTTTCACGTGATTTGAATAGTTGATCAGCCAATTCGTATGTTCGTTTACGTTCCTCAAAAAGTAATCTTCTTTGTTGAGCTTTGCGAACCAATCGTCGCATTCGACGTATGTCAGGTCGAAAATGACCTGATGAGAGATGACTGTGAAATGAGTCAAGTGGTGCCACGCCAAACCTGTTATGAAAAAATAATTGAAAGATTTCAGTACTATTAGAATGGTGAGTATTCCGGAATATATGGGAATAATAGAATACCTTCGGTTCTCTCTTTGAAAAAGCATTTTGAGGCTCTTCTCTAATTCACTTGAGACGTCACAGTCCTTGGGAAATGTTGGTAGATATTGTGCTAGAGACTCTTTTTGGACATCAGTCAAGCAATCATGCCATATTTGCGGATAATCAAACAATTCATGAAAAATTGATAAATGTTCACAAAGATCTTGTGGTAATTTAACTTTAGTTCCTGATGATATACAAGTTTCCCATCTCTAGAATAAAATTAATAATGTTGACATAAATGATCTATAGAAAATGAGAGAAGAACTAGAAATCCGACTGACCAATTCATCGATATTCTCATCTTGCATATTGTTCTGTGAGTTATCGTTTTCATCATCATCATCGTCTTCTGCTGAGCTGTGGGTCCCTGAATCACTGCTATCATGTTCTTCCCCACTTTCGTCTACACTTTCTGATGTTGTGCTACTTCCACTAGTACTAGTGCTACAACTGTTGCTCCGAAAGTCATGAACAGACTCTTCATCTTCCTCTTCCTCCGCTGCCGAATCTCCGCCAGCTGAGCACTCATCAATCTGAAATTCACACTAAAATCATTACATTCATCATATAAATGATGACAGCGAGATTAATTGCGCAATGCAACAAATTTCCGAGTATTTTTCATGAGAAAATAAATACAATTAATATAAAATGAAGATGTTTTTGTTTATGTGTAATGAATTGGAGTATATACAAATAAGGACATTGGTGTTAAATGACAAAAATTGAATAATTTAATGAAAATTGTGATTCAACCTCCATTATAATTTCCTTGTGAAATAACTGTGGTGAGAAAATTATTCGCGTAACTCTGGCGTTTTTGGCATAAATAAATATTATTAATATACGAATGTAAATAATGACACGACACTCAACACACAATCAAAGCGTATGTGGACAAGTTTGAAATATTGGTGAGAACAATATCTCTGGATTCTTTGTGATTCGTATTTTTATTGATCGTATATTAGGTAATCTCGCCGTTCGACGATCGACCTGTCACAGCCACAATACTCCTACTCCACCGAGAATTTTTCGTCATGGCGTGGAGCAGTGGAGTGCAAAGGCGGACGCAGGCGGACAAACCACGGTGTTTGTTGTATGTATTGAGAGAACATGGAATGCGCACTCTCTACACAAAACTTTACATACAATCATATATTGCTTCGTGCTGCTCATTCGCCCCATCAGGTATCATCAAATTGTAGCTAATTGTACAAAATTCCAACAGATGGTGAAACATGTCAATACAAATTTATTTTTGCTTTTACACTATCATTTAATGATGGCGCCACTTTCGTCTACCACTACTCCTCACTATGCCCAACTATACCCACCTCATATTGCCTCATATCTCAATACATAAATTTTGCTTTTGTTGTAATCATTTTTGATGTGATGCGCCGAATTATCTTGATTCATTATTATTATTGTTATTCTTATCATTTTTATAGAATAAGAAATGAAAATAACAAAAAAAAAAACAAGCCTCGTATGTTATTATGTGATTTTACGACACAAGGGACTTAAGTAGCCGATTATTGAACCGTGTGAAGTTATCGGCTACTTGAGTCTGTTGTATCGTAAGATAGTGTACGATACATGGGACAAAAGTTGATTATTGAACCGTGTGAAGTCCCTTGTATCGTAATCTACTATTACTTTATCCCAATGAAAACACTTGAAGAATGTTCCATCTCTAATTTCATTTCTAAAATCATGGTATTCATCAAGCGTGAATTTGTTATAAATTGTTCTTTGGAATTATGTTTATAACTACATTACAATTGTTTAATGATATATCGATATCTATATGGAATTGCCAAGAATTTTTTGTCACACCAGTGAACACAATGTATGATACAATCTAGAAGCGACACGTAATCGTTGCTGTATGGACATCAACATCGTCAGTCTCTCCTAGATACACAGTGCTACGTGAACAAAATTTTGCCAAGACCATTGAGTTCAGATAATTCTAATGTCATCCATAGCGCATATGTACTTAAAGCAATTCTGTGTTGGTCACTGATGGTGATTTATCTAGTAGTCGATTAACGAGAAAGGTTAGTGTCTTGTTTTTCTTAGTGGCTCTCGAATAATTACACAGATATATATGCTTAATGACGAATCAATACATTCGTCATGTTCATCATTTGTTATTAGTGAATACATATTTTGTTCAAATAGATGTCTAAAACCGCCATATCCGTCCTTCAGGAGTACCTCCAAAAAAGGTCATACAATCTACCCACGTACACATTGGTAGATCAACTCGGTCCACCGCACCAAATTGCTTTCACTGTTAGAGTATCTTTCGATTCATATTCTGCCGATGGCACTGCTAAAACAAAGCAAGCTGCCAAGCACAATGCAGCTAGCGCTATGATCAAACTATTGAAAGCCCAACCTGGTCATCATATTGATTATGATGAACCTTCTATGAATGTCTCACCAACACCATCGGTTTCACAACAAAAGAATATGATATTCCATAACTCTGAAATTCCATGTTTTGTAGATAGTCAGTCTGTGACTTCTTCATCTGTCAACTCAATTGGAGAGCTACAAGTGAATTCAGTTGTAGATTTTACACTCAGTATAAAACCTATTTTTTTGGTATTTATGTGCTATTTATTTTCTTATAGGAGATATGTGCCCGACGTAGAATGAAATCACCCCAATACGAAGAATGTCATTCTGAGCCGCAAGATGGTTTCACTTTTCAGTGCAAATTGGGTGATATCGTCCAAAAAGCAACAGCATCTTCGAAAAAACAAGCAAAACAAAAAAGTGCTGAGCTCATGAGACAATATCTGATTGGAAAGAAACTAGCATTTGACAATATAAAAGCTGTGAGTCAAGACCTAAATGATGATGAGAATGCTTTGGTTTTTCAAACTAGAGAATTAATTGTCGACGATAGAATGAAAATATCAACAGAAAAGGCTAAACAGCTTTTTCCAAGCATGAAAAAAAATGTTGGAATTACAGTTGAAGAGAGAAATGATTTATCTGTTGCCAATTTTCATAATCAACTTCGGAATTCATTCGATCCTGCTAATGTTAAAAAGTTTCTGTCTTACTATAAGAGTTTGAATTTTGATGAACTTCGCTCTAGTGTCAGAAATTCTGAAAATATTCTGCGAAATATGGAAAATATATTACATATTAAAACACAACGAAAAGATATGAAAACTAATAGTTCCAATATGTATCTTGTGTCTATTGAATTTTTATCGAAACCAGCTCCACTATTTAAAGAAGTTGGCAGAGGTAACAGCTACAATGAAGCATATTTGGCTGCGCTCGTCCGCACCATCACTGGAGTGCATTTGTTACTTTTGTAAATGTTATTTTCACAACATTTTAATATAAATTTGACTTTGGATATTATTCTTTTGCCTTTACCTTTTAAAACATGAGTATGTACGTATACATGAAGAATCTTTTATATTACAAAAATTATAATATATCATTATTGTGTATTTTTGTATTGTTTGGATGCATTGTAGTTGGTGAAATTATTAAATTTTGTTACAATTAATATTGGTTGAATTCGAGTATCAGCATACAGCAAATTATTCCTCTCGTCTTGTATTATTAATCTTTCACATAAACGATGTAAACTCATGAACATTTGAAAGCGTCATCGGCATAGCTTTACCATGCTAACGACTACTGACTACCGCGCTATTTAAATCACATATCAATCATATATATATAAGATTATTTCAAAATGGCGTCATGTATTCGTAAATTGAAAAGGCCCCCTTACTTTTTCGTATTGTGTGTATTTTCCGCAGTTGATGTTTGGAAGTTTCACTTTTACTGTCAGTGAGCTTCATTCGTAATAACAATGATCACTTCAACACCAATTACTCGACGTCCCAAGTGAGAATATCAATATTTTATCCAATTCGAACAGTAATTTTTCATCAGGGTTATGAATTTGTATGATGCATTCGAGAGCTCATGTGATGCATTGCCGTTTAACCCTCATATAATCAAAGTGTCTTCCTAAAAAAATCCAACATTTGGTTTGTTTCAAGAGGGAGAAATCTTTCTCTGTCTAAAAGTTAACTAGTTTCAATTTGTTCCATATTTTGTGATTGATCCGAGGAGTCATTAAGTTTGCTATGTTTCCACAGATGAATAGTCTCATATATATTGTACTTTTGTAATGCTCGCTTGTTCAATTCTCTAAGAATGAATAAAGCAGAAGCACCTTCATGAATTATTGTCGTTTCGAATTATCAAAATTTTCTAATTGTTTTCGTTTGATAGTATTAAAATTGCCGGTGGAGCTGTTGTGTGCGATGAGAGCATTTTAAAAGGAGATATTACCATCGGCCCGCGTACTGTTGTGCATCCCAGAGCGAGCATCATCGCAGACGCTGGTCCTATTATCATTGGCGAGGGCAATATCATTGAAGAAATGGCAACAATAATTAATAGGTATCGCAAAAGTTCAATGGGGATTTGCGCCATTGTTATCACAAATTAATTTTGCACCACAGATTACCTCCACAATCAAATCCTGATACAATTCAGATCCAAACAATTGGTAATTTCAACGTGTTCGAAACTGATTCAACGTGTGAGGCACTCAGAGTTGGCGATAATAATGTTTTGGAAGCCAAAGGTGAGTCGACTGAATTTTTTACCTCCATTGTAATATGAATCAATTGAAAGTGATTTTTCTTTCATAGCTACCGTTAATAGGGACGTTGAATTGACAAATGGTTGTGTCGTTGGAACATCCTGTGCTCTTTTGGAAAATGAAATTGTCACTGAAAATACAATAATTTACGGTACAGAATGTCAAAGGCGTGAAATGAATGATAAACCATATGTAAGAGTAATCTAGCATTGGGTGATCGATTATTAACATTTTATGTTGAATATTAATATCATGAATATTACGTTTCAGCCACAAATGGGACAATTGGAATTCTTGATTCGCGTATTACCCAACTATCATCATTTGAGGAAGCCAAATGTCAAATCCATCAAAGGGGAACAATAAAATATCAATTACTTTTCTCACTGGCATCGGTCTTTTCTTCTCGCGCGTTAAATTTTTCATCACCGTCGGTAGAATAAATATTGGATTCCATTCATCGGTAAAATGTAAGTCTACTCTTACTCTCCAAGTATAAATATCCAAAAAAAGATGTCAGCACCATTAACAATTCAAAAAAGTCTGTAGTCATACACAATCGAATATGACGCAAGATTCTGAAGAAGAGGATGTTAAATTCGAAAACATTTGACTTGAAGCCAATATTCGAGCGTGTATTTGTGGGGAAAAATATATGCAATCTATTGAACAATATCACGCGTATATCAGTAATATACTTATATGAATGATGCACAGCAATTGATATTAGCATAATTTCGTACCTCATAGTGTAACAATAACCATTTTTTTTTTTTCCCCCACTATTTTTCAATTATTTATTCATTCGTATATTCATTTATTTATTTATTTTTTTCCAATAAAAAAAGTAGATCTGCACAATGTACACAGTTTAATGGGTATTGCCCGAATGATAATGAAAGTAACGCCTGCAGATCGGTTTCAACCCCTCATCGTTCGTATAGCGTGTGTCCCTTGTAGTGGAAAGTGGTGACCCTGGCGAACTGTCATATTTTGACGTGCATGAAGGGTAGACGAGACACTGAGATTATTTTTCTCTTTCTTTTTTTTCCTCCCGATGGAACCGAGGGTGGATTAAAATTGAAACGCAACCATCAGGGTATGCATACTATTCGAACATGGGAGCGTAAGATCAATGGCAGAGAGAGAGAGAAGGAGATATATCGCTAATGGCTTGACAACTTGACGTGTTTATGTATAATGAGTAACTGTTTCTTTCATTGTATAATAGAACTTAAGCGATTATTCGGAAATTATAATAATACAAGCACAATACATTTTAGTGCGTTTCAATTCTTTAATATCATTGGGGGAACGGAAAAATTTTAATAATTGGATAATATAAATATCTTGATTATTTTTATTACGTCAATATTATATGACAATAATGAAAAAATGAATTATTCATCAATTAAGTAGAGTAGATAAACCATACGATATATTTTCGATTTTGCAGGCTGGTAAGTCAATAAAATTTACATTGAATCAAAGTCATTCGCTTGATATTATCATAAGTAATTGGTGTGACGGGCGGTTGATGGACACATACCCAGGGGTATTTTCGCACCCTTATAACTGTGCGCCACGTTATGTTGCGATGTCAAAATTGTGTAGACGCGCTCCCGAGGTGGGAGAGAGAGAGAGAGAGAGAGAGAGAGAGAGAGAAAGAAGTGATGGGAGCAGCGATGAAGGTAGAAGTCTCCTTTCTCGCGTCCGCAATACGAATGACAAGCGTTGCGAATTCACTGTGATGCTGTGATGCACACTCAACGTTTCTATTGTTGAGTCCAAATGTCTCTCGTTCTAACACCCCTCTCATTTGATGTGTATGAATACACATACATATATATTCATGTACATTGAAATGTAGGGGACGAAAAATCATTTGAAAATGACCACACCAATTTGCGCGCGATAAACTTAATACATCTATAATATATAACTGGCAGATTACGAAAGTAAAAATTCTGATTGAAGATTCTGTTGTTGCAGTTAACCATTCTCTACATATAAGCGATAGAGTAAATCGGCAACAGTGCTGTTATTCAATCTCCACGACACATTCACTAAACCAATCGTATATTATCCTGCGTTTGGGATATTTACCGCGACGAATACACTGTAATGTATATTATGTATATTATTATGATTCGATTCAATCACACCGATGAATATTTCAATCGTAAAAAATCGTATGTATACATAGATATTCCACGCAATATGTATATCAAACATTGAAGGCATTAACAACCAACATCACAACGGGACCGCCCCTCTTAACTCTCTGCAGATCAAGCGCACGAGAGACGGCGGCGAGACTTGAGTGAGAATACGTGCAAGAGATCGTGATTGTAACGCTCGAGGGGTGAAACCAGCCGTAAAATCAAAACAGTGAAGTGAGCAGAAATGAGATGTAGTCAAGAGAGATGAAAAGGATAAGTGAGAAAGAGAGAGAGAATAAATGGAGCCATGGGACGGAAGGACAGCGAAAAGCGACTTAGGGGTGGCGCGCGCCCGCGTAAACGACTCCGTGACGCGATTATGCTAACCAAGTTATTCTATCGTGACGTTGTTTACAACTAAGCGGGGCTTTATGCGAATTAAGAAGAGTAGACATTGAACAATGGCGCCAGCGGTAGATGAGGGATGTAGAGGGGGGTAGAACAAGGAGCGGTGGAAGAGGAAATATCTGCAATAGGTGTTTGTAGTTGGTAGTCTACAACAATCTATTGTAGAGGAAGTAACAATTGTGAAAAATTTCGTGATGAGTATTGCTCCAAATGTGAAACGCAACGTAATGATTCCAAACAGTTATGAGCCCTATACCTTTTATTTATAACATTTATGATTATATTGGAATAGTGGATGAAAAATATTATTTGATAAAATTTTTACCACATTTATAATAACACTGACTCCTATTTTACCTTCAACTGTATTTCATATGCAAATGTATTTGACACTTGTAAGTTTTCAAATATTCGCATCTCCTCTTCCATATATACATATATTTCTATACCTCTACTCTCTTGAATATGCTATGTAGAATACATATTCTCAACTTAATATAGTCGCTTCGTGGTCGCAACCGTCGCGCATAAAATATTCCGTAGATGTAACGCCGCCGTGGAATTTACTTCGACCAAGTGAAATACACACTATAATGTTATGTGTGCAACACGAACGATCGAAAGCTATCGGCAATATCTCTTTTTCCCAACCCCGACGATGCGGAATAATCGATGCAGTATGGATAGTCAGCACGCGGCTGAAACAAAATAAAATGAAAAGGAAAGGAGAAAAAAACAGAAATACACTCAAATGTGTATGCAAAGATGCTATGATACATCACACACAAGTTTGCGCATTATGTGATTTGTGGAAAACTAAATTCAAGTCAAACATCGGGCCACATAATTCATCCATGTATTAATATCAATGCCATTGTGAGTGCGACTTTTTTTTTTTTTTTCGGGTGTAATATATACATTATATACGCATTTATTACAATATTTGTGGGGATTGTACGCATTTATGTAATACGTATACACACGTATAAAGCAACGAAGCGTGAGTGTTTATATATATCTTGACACACGATTATTTGTGTGATCTTACCATGAATCTGACACTCTGCCGCCATCCCTCTTTTCTTTTACAAGTATTATTCAGAAAGTCACCAGCAAATGTCATACGCGTCTGAACAAACGCACGATACCAATTTCCACAATAAAAAACCAATGGAAAAACCTTTTTTCAAATTAGTATCGTCATACGCATACATGTAATGAAAAAATCGTTCAACTAGCACGTGTCAGTGATGTGTAAATGTATTTAGGCAGATAATTACTTTTCATTTTTCTTTTTTGCTTTATTCTCAAGGGGCTGTTTTTTTTCTCGTTCTTTTGTGGTTTTTTTTTTCTTTAAACTCGCCTCAACGCGACACTGATGAACGACGTTGTCGCGTTTGAGCATCGTCAGACATCAAAGAAGACGTGCGCGACATGGACGAAGCGCACATATTCAGGATGCGGAGGACGAAGTGTGACTCTCCGTCGGATCACGGAAGATAATTCTCTGGGTATAATACAAAATAAAAGACAAACAAAAGTGAAGACAAGAGCGAGTGTGAATGATATAGTGAAAGACAGAAAGAAGAAAAAAATAGACGACACAAGCTATCAGCATTCTTTTAATTTGTCGGTGAGACTTTGGCGGTTAATCAATTGTCGTCGTGATTGAAATATTTTATAATGAAATTATATATTGTACGTAAATGATGATTTTATTCATACAACAGCTATATAAAATTTCGTTGACTTTATTCTTTTTTTATCTGGTGCACTATATATATATATATATATATTGAGGCGTAAATTGTGAATAGACACAACTTTTATTTAATTCACTATCAATTGTGAACAGATGCGGTGAATCAAGATCATTTATTCTTATAATTACTTAACTATTTATTTACATAATTACTCATCTGCTCTTAGTCTCACTTTCTCTAGTCTCGTTTTATTTATATTCGTCATTTTTCACGCGACAAAATGTGGTTTGAGTAGCTAATATACTCGTAAAAATAATGGGCTCCATATTCGATTGAGCGTAAAACTCAAGCGGCGACGCGTAACAATGCCGAATTTCAAGTTCTTTATATATATGTACATAACGCGCAATTACTTTCTTGCCGCATGCTCTACAAGATATTTTTATAAAAATCAGCAAAGTCTCGAATGGAAATGTAGAAAAAGACGTATAATTGAGAGAAATATAATCTTTCATTTTTCAGAGAAGACAATTTTTTTCACTCATCATTTAGCGTATAGAAACAATTGATTGTTTATACTGGAGTTCAATGAATCACATCAACGGTAGATCTGTATCAATTTAAATACGTTTTATTCCACCATTCTCGTGACGTTATGGCGATATGAAAACTCCAGCGCTGATATATACAATTCCACATATTATGATATGCGTTAGCGTGGGAAATTTTCGCGGTATGATATGTAATTTAATTATATTAATGCATTCACATCGATGAGGGTTGAGTGGATTCTATCTGTGGATGAGAATTGGAAGGAGCAGGCGAGGAGGAAATGTCGTTATTATATATATCCAGATAGAGAGCGAAAGTTGTCAATATACTCAATATACTGCCAAGTGATAATATATAATGAAGTATACATATGCACGGTTAATCCATTACTTTATACGGCACAAATGTGAGCGTTTTCTGCGAGGTTTCATATATAGACGCCCACTAATTTGTCAACCATCAATTTTCAATCTGGCGCACGCGTCAGCTTGAATATATATATATATGCATATCTATGTGTCTCTACAAAGACATAATGCTCGCATAAATGCGCAAGCGCGCACGCAACTGTTCATACATATGTGCATGTTACGCAGAAATCCAACCTCCTTATTATTATCAATTTCTTTTAATATTCTTTTTTTTTTTTCTCCCCCCCCCCCCCTATATTTCATTGACTAAAAAAATTCAACCCACATATGCAATGTAAATTATTATAAAAATATTGTTTTTTCCATTCATGTGTTCATGTGACATCTCTTTCAAGTTTATTTGTATCACAACCATATAAATTCATTATTATAATGGTTCGTACAAAAAATTCGAGTAATTTGTTTGAATAAATGATTTTCAGACCGTATTTATGAACACAATGATATATAAATGTCTTAAAACACAGTTGAATCATGTTTTTTTTTTGTCTCAGAATGAGTTGAAGGTATTTTCAAGAATTTCATTCTCTATCTTCTGGATCATATGAAAGACATTCATATAATTAATATGTAAGTGAAAAAAAAGAAAAAAAAGTCGATGCAATTTTATAGAATAATTAGATGTCAATGCATACATAGATGTTGAATAAAGATGGATTTTTTTCCATAATATTTATTGATTCATTTGAATTCTATCGATTATAACAGTTGACGACAACTCACTATTTGTAATAAAGAAAATATTGGAGAAAATATCTGCCTTATGATAAATAAAATAATATAGAAAGAGCCCGCTCGCGTTTAGTATATATATACATAAAATGTTGCCTTTCTCGGCTCATAAAATTGTAAGTAATTAAAATAAAAAATAATATATGTATATGTGAGAAGGTTGGAGCAAGCGGATAGGAGTATAGGCCTGGAGTGAGATATGTCATCATCCCCCCTGACGACTGTGGTTCTTTGCTGCACGTGCGTAACCGCGCTACAAAAGTCAGAGTTTAGGAAAAAAAAATATAAGTAGAGTGAGGGCTATGAATGGAACGTTTGCTAATGCGTCTTAAGAAGATCCAACGAGAGCGCACGAGCAATAATGCGAGAATAATTTCTTTTTATGTCAAGCAATCGGCAACCGTGACGAGATTTAGTGCTCGCGTATGTGTCTTTGAGTGTTTAGCATTTGCGGATCGATGAACGAATCGCTTTTCAGAACTTGTTTATATTTGCATCTTTATGAAAATATGTATTTTCATATTGTGCCTTTCAGTCATCAGAAAATAGACGAACCAATTCATTCCTTTTAATCCATTTGAATGGAAAGTGAAGGAAACACAAAAAAATCAGACTCCATTAAAATATACAATTCCACTCAGAATTCCTATAATTTTATCTGACGATTTTGTTGGAGAATAAACTTACATTACCGCTCCAAAATCAATAGAATAGTAAATGAACTGATAGAATGCAAACCATCACAATATAGGTGAATAGAAGGAAACAAAGCGAGAGTATTAAAAAGGAAAGAAAAAGAAGAAGTAGAAGAAGAAGAAGAGGCGATGCAGTGTACATTCATACAATAACACCGCTCAGACATTTATGACGTGTTATAACAAAAAAAAACATTAATATTTCATGGTCGCTTTGTTTTCTCTCTTCTATATTTTCCAATTTTCCACGAAATTTTTCAGGACGTTAAATTGCATCTGTCAAAATGCTCATCACACCCATGGCATACAGATATACCAAGCCACAATTGCTGATGTGTGAAGGCTTTCATTCTATACAGAAATATGTCCGCTCATCGTTCTCCGCATGTTCCTATGTTTTTTTTTTTTTTTTTTTTTTTTTTTTTTTTTTTTTTTTTTTTTTTTTTTTTTTTTTTTTTTTTTTTTTTTTTTTTTTTTTTGTTGATTTAATTGGGCCAGTTATAAGTCTAATGAGACAGTCTGGATGGAATAATGAGCGTCAAAAATATATCTCAGGTATAATATATGAGTGTAGCCATTGGTTCTTTGACGACATTGACAAATGTATACGGTGTATAAAAAATTCACTTTATACATGATAAAAATTAGTTGTCAGCGCAGTATACAAGAACGTTGCGGTCATATATTAACTTCATCATTATTAATGACTATTTATATACACAGATTCGATGGAGTGGGAAGTAAAGTTATAGTATATTTTTTAAAACTTATTGACGTGTTGAATTGAAAATTGTTGAAAGATGCAGATGAGATACTCCATTTTTCACCTGCATATCCAATGTTTTAATAATCCCTCTTCAATGCCTATTATCATTTCTTTTATAATTCACTGTTATAATACATTTTTATTTAATTGAGACTTTCTAATAGAATTAATGAAAATTATCCTAATTTTAATACCTCTATTTTTCATCAACAAAAAAACATAAAGAGAAGAATAAAATTTTATGATTCGCAATATATTATTAAGAGTAAACTATCGAAAATCAATTGAATTCAATTGAATTTAATGATCCTGTCAAGATGATGAAATAATTGAAGATGAAAAATGAGCGAAAGATTTGACTTAAGGGATGTTTTGAGACACGAAATCATTATATGAAACTGTATATTTATATTTATATTAAAATGTTAAGCTATTTCCTGCAAAACAGTATGAAATGATATCATCATGAGTGGAATGCCGATCAAGTCCACATATTTCATCACCAAGGCAAACAACAATTGTGGTCCTAATTGAAATATTTGGAGAATTTGAAATTGAATATGATGACAAACAGTTGTCGGTGAGAGAATTCGTGTCTCTCAATATTACAATACTACACAAACTCCGCAGGGTTTAGCGCGCAAACGAAGATGGCGACCACCATCGGGCGTACAGAATCACAATGATGTCGTTGGTCCGTGGGTATCCAATGGACGATACGAGTGTCACGACCTTGGCCACGCCCCGCGGATGAGCGGGGTTGTGAGCGCGCGAGGCTTTTCTCTCTCCCTCTCTCTTTCGCTCTCTTGCACTATTTCACCCTGACTTTTACTACCTCACAAACGCGCCGCCGTGGCAAAAAATCGCCGCACTATAACTTCCAATATCGCGTCAGTTGTACATCAGCCGCTGCACTGTTCGCACGTATATTTGTGCATTTCTATACTGTATTTAAATGCCAATTGACTCGTCTGAAATATCGAAAATATTTCATTATTGTAAACTATACTGATAACATATTTGTTTTGTCTCATTCTGAAACGTTGATAAAATATTTGTGAGGATTAATATCACATTAAAAAGACTCAGATATATCTATAGATTGTGAATTGAAAATAATTCTGGCGATGAGTGATAAATTGTGCAGTTATCTTCGGTGAATTGAAGTTGTGTGTATGTAAATATAAATACAATTCACCACGATGATTTGAGCCCAACAATATCATTAATGAGATGAATTGAGATAAATATTTGTGGTGGATGCATAACAATAAAGTACAGAGAGGATTTTTTCGTGATGGAATTGCCTGTGGAAAGTACCGAAGAGTTAGACGTCGGATCGGCGAGTGAAGAGACTGATTCAATTGAAACAAATGTACAAAGACCCGCACCAAAACCATTTACGATCGAAAGTTTAATTGGTAATAGAGGACAAGTGTTTGATCCACAGCTAGAAAATATTTCAAAAACAATGAGAAATGATTGTGACAGAGAACGAGAATTGTTATATCAACAGCATTGCCTTGCAACAGTCACCAGTGCTCTACCAGGTCTCAATATTGTTTAATTTATTTGCCATTTTTTATATTTCTAGTAGATATTTTATATTAAAGATTTTATACTTGAAATTATGAATTTCGTCAACATAAAAATACAATTTCATCAACTGTTTTACACATAATATATTCATGGTCATAAACTTTTTGGAGGAAACTTTCTTCTCACGTTAAAACTTGTAATAAAAAAGAATATATTGAAAATGGAATTTTCGTTAAACTTTCACCGAATTTAAACCTCAATAGTTCATTATTCGACATATTCAATATGAAATTGATTGGTTTTTCATCTTGTTTTGTTCTTCTCTGTGGAATTTTGCAGGATTTGCAGTGCCATTAAGTTTATACAGTGCATGGCTACCAATGCGAATTTATAGTGGTGATGGTGGAACAACCGGGCCCATTTTACCTCCACATCCGTCGGTGACCTATCCGTCCCATCAAAATCATCAATTGAATCAGCTCCATTTAGGACTGAATCATTTAGCGGCTGTAGGATATCCCGGTCATCGGGATTCATTTCACATCACCAGTATGACAGATAGTGAGGAAGATGATGGGAGTCTATCACCAGTCCAATATTTATCTAAATCCCAGCATGGTTAGTATTAATTCAATTATTCAAATCTTCTTTCGTAATAGATATTTTCATTGTCAGAGATTTATGCAGTGATTATATTCGAGGTGTATACATAATCACGTATCGTCTGCTGTTGAAGACGAGTGATGAATGACAGATTGACGATTTATTGATGTTACCGCAGGCCAAATTAGTATGCGGGACTGACGAAAAAAAACTTCTCAGAACTGATACACTCTTTTTTTCATTTTTTTTTTTTACATATTTAAATATATTACGAAATTACTTCGATATCAGTACAATATTATTCGACTTATGTGAAAATCGTGTGGTAAATGTTTATGTTTAATATATGAAGTTCGAAATTCATTTATAGTTCACATTATCAAATAAATTCATGTGATTAATTATGCAGGAGAAAAATTATAGCGCGAGTCGAAAGTTATTCGCACAAAAAGCGAAATTTTCGAGATAGCTCTGAGAGAATGAATGAATTTTTTAACTAATAGAATCATTGGAGAATATGTCTACGAAAAGAGAACGGGAGTAGTTACCTGACATAAAATTGCATTCTATTAGTATAAGAACAATTAACTTATAAATTATTATCGATATAAATTTCACAACGTAAAGATAATCTTCTCTGCTTCTTTTCATGTCAATTGTTGACTCCACATTTTCATTTGAATATATATATGTTCAGGACTTTCATGAATAACCAATGTGATAAAAATACAGTTCAGTTTCGATTATATAGATTAAAACCTGTCGTAGATAATTGTTCCATATGCGTATAGGGGGTCACTGATCGTTAATGCGCAACGAGTCATTGAGAAGAACGCCTGCGTGTGTGTCTGTGTATGTGTATTTTGTGTGATGAAATGCGTTTAAGCTGGTAGGATACTATTTTGGAATAAGGCCATTTGCGAGTCGTCGTCGCCGTTTTCGTCGTTGTCGTTGTCGTTGCTAATGGTAATCGATATAATATTTTAGAACGATGGAAAGACTATATAATATGTAGAGTAAACGGTATACCTGTTAAATTGAATGTATTATACAAACCAACTCCAAAATTCATACGTATCACGGACCATTGTATAATTTATTCAAGTATATCTTAGTCAATGCGATGTGGTCAATTGAATGAAAATGTTACTCCGATCAATTTTTCTGTTGTAAAAATAATTTTCCTCATTTTCATTGATGGTGACAATTTTTTTCGGCAACATCTGCAGTTGAACTTTTCTTATATTCATTGGTGGGTGTTTTATTCATTGTGGTATCAAGGGACCCCGTTGCGTTGGACATGACATGGGAGGATCACTCGACGACCCCGACGAAAATGCGTGAAACGATACGAGCAGCACGAATAAATAGCAATGGAGAAAAAAAAAGTAAATGAACGAGAAGAAAGTAAAAAAAAACCGCCGCAAACACATATCCTGAATGACCGCGTATTTATATGCGCACCCAATCGATCGATACTTGCATTTGATCAACGTCTTCCTCTCAATTCGCTTCATCACTATCTTTATTCATTCATTCATCCATTCATATTGAAGATCTAATTTCATATTTTATTTCATTACAAAATGACAATTCACCGAGCACTCGGAATGAGTCAATTAAAACCTCTCAATTAGAAATATGTACATTGTCTTAACGAATTACTGTGAAATGATATGATTAAAAAATTGGGTCGTCCGACATTGATCGAATATATATATATATATCCAAATCCATTCTCAAATTCACTGAATGAATTCTTCAAAATGTCTTGTCATTGGAAAGAGCAATGAGATATAATTTAGTTTATTCCAATTGCATAGAAATATTGATTTAATTATCATTCAACGGAGGTTAATGGATATATTATATTGATTGCCCGATGAATTTTTGAACCGGATAAAGTGTTGAGAATTGTATGAATAGATTCAATAAATCCAATATATCTGATAGTTCGAAATTGGAAACACTACGAATGAATGTGGGACCAACTGTTGGTTTCATTGAAACTTCAATGTACCTATATATTTGAGGATGTAAACTTAAATTTCCTCTACAAATATTAACAAAACTTATTATTTTTCCCTCTTTTCATGTGTTAATTAGCCATATATAGAAATGTGAATACACGCGATAGTTGTATCTATATATAAGTATCGATCGTTTTTCAACAATTGTTCGAGTGTAAAGACACATTGGTGTCTGATATATGGACTGTCATCATTCACTATATTTTCTCACGTTTAATTTTTACACAACACTGAAACAAATACATGTGTATAACATTTTCTAATATATTAACGCTCATGAAATACCAATGGAATTTCCTTTAATAACTAAAGAGATGCAAAAAGCCAATGTACTATACATAATAGCAGGCGCGATATCACGCTTATGACAGCATACAAACATTCAATAAGGAATAATCGATTTTAATTTTTCATTGCAGACTCAGAAAGTGGCCGAATATCAGCTGAGAGTGATGACGAGGGAGTTGGAAATGATATTGCTGGTAGTGGACAAGGAGAGTCATCAAGCTCAGCAGGCGGAAATGTTTCCGGAAAAAATACAAATGGTAACAATAGCAATAGCAAAGCTAGAAGAAGACGTACTGCATTTACTTCAGAACAATTACTCGAATTGGAGCGTGAATTTCATGCTAAAAAATATTTAAGTCTAACTGAGAGATCTCACATTGCGCATGCATTGAAATTGTCGGAAGTTCAAGTAAAAATATGGTTCCAAAATCGTCGTGCCAAATGGAAAAGAGTCAAAGCAGGATTGACAGCTAGCAGTACTGGATCTATTGGTCGTAATACCAATCATAATGGACAAGCGGGCAATAGTGGGCCGAGGATTGTTGTGCCAATTCCAGTTCACGTTAGTCGTCTTGCAGTACGCTCACACCATCATCATTTAGAAAAATGCCCACAACAAACATCGAATACCGGTAATAATAGTAGTATCAGCAGATCATCCAACAATAATAATCCGAATTCTGTTGGATCTAATCCAAGTACCTTGAATGGTGGAGTCTCCACGCGATTGGGTTCCACAATTTCCGGTGTTTCACATCAATTAAATTCAGCTGGTAGTGGATTACGTGCATTTACTGTTCCGATACATCAACAAAGTGCAGCTGGCAGGTAGCTAGGAAAATGAAGTACTTGGCAATATTTAATGTGTCATTAACGACTTATTTTCATTACTAACATTCTGAATTGGTATAATTGACATGTTAGAAGCGAATAAAGTTATATTTCGGATGAGGATTGTGATAATAATACGATGAAAAAAAGCGCTGCCATATTTCAACCTCTTATTTGTCTGTAGGAAATATGATACGATGAATTTCTATTTTCCATTAATTGCTTTTTAGTTTCGTGCCTATTGTCGAAGTAGATTTCGACATAATCTCAATGCCGAACGATAATTACTTTTATCCGTGATATTACCGGACTTTGAACAATGCCCATACAAAAAATTCTAGCTACACTTCAAATGAAACATATTGTTATCAATTCCGGTATCAATAATTCGTCAAAAAAATTTCTTCGTACAGTTATTATTACAAATCAACGTGTAGGTGGATCGTGTCGGCGGGGTTTATTCATGATTAATGTATCATTCATTTTCGTGATATTTACATTGAACAAGACTGCTTGTCTTGATCAGTGGAGCGGTGGATCCACTGCGGGATATAATGCAATGACGGAACAAAGGCGAAGATGGAATCTAAAATATAACTATCTATATTCGAAGCATGGCCGCGCCCGTCGCGTTTGCGGTATATATATATGTATGATTTATTTTTGAGATTAAAAGATACATAATATTTATCTCAATTACAAATCAACTCTCACCTAAGCGGATTTCAAACTTAGATATAAGGGATAATCCGAAGTCCTGAAATATATGCGTGTATATACAAATGTAATTGAAATGAGTATTCAACGTAGATGTGTCTTCAATAACTTATTTACGTTGTTTCGCATAATGGCAACATTGCAAAAAAATTGTATTAAAACTAAAAAAATATGATCGCATGAGGAGTAAATATTTAAAGAGATACTCTCATCTTCCGGCTGGAAATAATCGATTCATTTATATCACTTTTTACCCAAATTCGCCAGAGATATTATTCTTTTTGTAATTAAAACCGTACAATAGCAGCAGATAAAATTATTTCAACTCCATGATTAGTGCATTCATGCGCAGGTGAGATGAAGAATAAATGTGAAGTAAAATATGTAAATAGACTGAAATGTTACGTGAATGCATTTCAATGATATTATTTATATTCGTAACCTTTGCATTCTATAAAATTGTACATATATAAACAATATGTTTAGAACTAAAAACGTTTCGATGTTACCCAATGTATAAATAGATTCAATTATAATATATATATATATATATATATATATATATATATATATATTATATTTGAATATATATATGCGAATATATATATGCGTAATAAATAATGTTATCGATTGAAAAGTGTGAACATTTATATAAATTTTCACATAGATTTCCCATTTATGCAATTTTTTTTTAATTGTCACACGTATCTTTACACAAATAATAACTGGTCTGGCTCACACCCGGTTTTTTTTTTTTTTTTTTTTTTACCCAAGATTATATATTTTCGTGTTGGGCCATCATATAGCAGTCAATTTTTCAACTCGCTTGTTCACTCTTTGTATAAGTGAGTCCCCTGTGATGCAACATATAATGTATAAAGTCGAGGAAAGGGGAGAGGAAAGGATGAATAAAACAAGAGACCGTTATGTAAGTAATTCAATATACAAAATATCACTCATAACGATATATATACATACTAAAAACTTCGGTGCGGTGAACTCGCACGTCAATTTTTGCAAGCCAATAATATATGGTTGTGTAACTCATATATGTATTATCGATATTGATGACAAGAAAAAAGATGCCAGAGAAAAAATGAAACTGCCATAAGGCCATATGCAACTCGTGGGCGTGACACAGCCCATATGCCATGAGCATGAACGCAAGCTTCGAATAAAACTCGAGGATTTAATGCTACTGTTTATGACCTCAAGCTAATTCACTTTTTTATATTGTAGCTCATGGGTTGAATTACTTATCCTGAGTGTCTGGACAATTTCCTAATATTTGCAATATTTTCATAAAGAAGAAGAGTCAAGAATAAAAATACAATTGTACATTGTACAGGTTTATCTGACATGATCCATTAAAGAATAATCAGAAATTTTTGGATCAGAATTTTCCGAAAAAACAATGTTTTATTGACAAAAATTTTAGTAAATCAAGGTGACATGTTCCCCCTTCGCTGCTTAAGACATTCTGTTTATCGTTTCCATTTTCAATTCACCATTTGTTCACCAAATCTGTTTATATTATTGTCATTTGATAATCGCAATTTCTCTTGACCAAAGCAATTGATGATATGACCTCCTAGAAACATCATAACGAACAACGAAAAAGAATATATCTGCCTACATGTACATTTATCACGGATAATATCTCATCGATCATTGGGGTTAATGACCATAGCTATTACACGCTTTATACGCTCAACTTATATATACATGCATATATATTCTATGGAAGTGTATAAAATATAGTAGAAGCATCCCCATATATGACTACCGAAGGGGGCTGACAACGCAAGGGTATAACCATTACACAACAACATACATATATAATATGTATATATATGTGTATAGTATGGTAAGAGCATATATAAAAGTGCATTACTGACTGTGAGCGGCCAAAAGCGATTCGTGGTCGTTTAGCCCATCCGCGATCTCGACAGTTACCGTTCACGCGCCGAGAGAGATAAATCATTTTGCACTTCCACCACGCCCAGTCGACGACAATCTGACTCTCGGCCTATACTCCAACTATATATATACTTACTAACTAGATACATAGAGTTTTCTATACATCCGTACCTACGAATACAGTCACCAACATATTTGTGTCAGATATTAAAAGAAGAAACTGTTTTTTATTATATTTATGAAGAATAATATCAATATTTCTGTATAATATTCGCAAAGTACTCCCTCTTGGTACTCATGAATTCATATTCTTTTCAGTATATTAAAAATATTATTTTGTGTAAAAAAACTTTACATTGTATAAGTTATTTCATTTTTCACATTATTATATCAATTTATATCGCCTGACATCGATATGTTTTGCTAATAATAGATCGGCACAGCAATTCTATCTATATAAATAAATCGCGTCACGTATGAATTAAATGATTCACGTATTAATTCATTATCCTTGTATAATGGAATGGGAAAAATATTTTTTCATTGTATTTGTAGGAAATGATACATTGGATATAGAAGACAAATTTGTGTCCGCCTTCGCATAGAAGACTCTGCGGTCCTTGGACAATTCGATTGGGGTATGTATGCACACACACACACGCACACACACACGCACACACACACGCACACACACACTATGTGTCCGGAAGTGGCAGATGATGCGTATAATCACTCTCCTCTGAGAGTGGTGGTGCACGTGACGGGATCTGCGGTGAGGTTCCTAAAGTCATCTCGTTGCTGCGGTTCAACGGACAAAATCTGTATATATATGTGTACATAAATATTGTTTGGAAGTTATGTATATATATATATATATATATATATATATATATATATATGTTGTGACAAATGTGGACTAATATATGATACATGTGTATATATTGTTGGTATACAGTTGTATTTTGAGTGTTCTCTCACGAGAATTCGCTTCTTCCAAATGACAAAAAGTATTTGGTTGCGAGTGGTGAATGAATGGGCTTTAATGGACAACTCTGCGGGACGCAATAGTATATTATGAAAAGAAGATGCATATTGTCGCATATTGTCGCATGTTGTCGCACGAGCCGCATCGAGGGTTTGGCTTTACTCACAATTGTTATATGATAAAAGATAGAAAATACAGTAGAAAATATGTATAGCGATGTAGTAAAGAAATATAAAGAATAAGAGAAATAGTAATACACCTTGGAGAGTTTTTATTTGTTAAAATGCTCACTATGTAGACGGTGTGATATAGATACAGTTCAATATATATATATGGAGCTATAAGTTAAATGGATTGACCGCATAACAAAAGTTTTTCGAAAAAGTTGCCACGAGCCAGGGCGCGCACCTCTGTAATGTATTCATACACAATATAAGTGTAGGTTTTGTATATATCTGCGGAGATTATATATATTTTCAATAGAAAATAAAGAATAATAAAATGAAAATCAACGACTGGCAAAATTTGTCATAAACGATTTGCCAGTACGATACACACCTCTTACAATTTATCTTTTCATCAAATATTATTTGGACAAAAATATATATCTATTGACATGTATGGGGTGGAGTAGAAATATGGAGTGTACTACTGTACTTGGTGAAATAACAACATGAGTTTCAATTCGATGAAATTTGTTATATCCGAATTAGTCACAAGAGATGTAGTGATTCCAAAACACGCTGTACATACGAATATTATATGACTTCATATCCGCGATGGAAGTTTGGAAAAAATACATGACATTCTACACATGTATTTTCTCATATATTAAATTCTTCTCTATCTCTATATATGAAGATAAAAACGAAGGTCAATGAGTCTCAATGTCCTTTCAATTGCAGAAAATCAGATAGATGAGACGAGGTGCATACATATATGTATTGTGTATGTGTATAGGGGGGAATTATATGGATTGTGAGGGAAAAAAAAAATAAATAAATAATGGACAGAAGGGCTCATGTTGTGTTGCGGAGAGATCACGGAAATATATAGATTTCAGAGTGAGAATTCGTCTCGCACTCAAAGTCAACTGTTTGCGCAATTTCACGGCCACTTCGAGCAGCAGATCGGTTAAATTGTTCCGATATATATATATATACATAATATTGTTCGTGATTTCTCATACCATGTTGTACACACAGGAACCAAAGACGACTGTGGGAAATAGTCAGGCGACCTTCCAAAAATGGAGGGTCATGATTTTCTTCGCTTTTTTTTTCTCCAATTCCCATATATATATATATATATATATACATTGATGTAGTTATCCCAATGAGACAATCATGTATGATAATTTCATTTCGAGATTGAACAAAACTGCGTGTTGGAATTATAATAAGAATTATGTGCTGATTGAATATTCATTTTTCATTGTAATTGTTCGCGTATAGTTTTCCACGACGCAATGAACTAAATAATTGCAATTAATTTCAACTATCTATTAATAACCGAGCAAATTTGTCACTAAAATTTTGCAACTTCGTACAAAGTTTCAGTTGTTTGACAAGAAAGAGACTAAAGAAAAAATTCTTCCAAACAACTCTGAGTTATGAAAAAAAAGAAAAATATCTCCAAGTGATAGTTAAGGAAATGGCTTTAATATATATATAGATATACGTATTTGAGAGCGAAGCGTTGTTGAGAGACGAGAGACGAGAGACGAGAGACGAGAGACGAGAGACGAGAGACGAGAGACGAGAGGGTGAAGGAGAACCCCCCCTTGCTGAGGATTGTGCTCTCTCATTCTGTCGCCTGTGATGTCTACGGCGCCCCTTTCAAGCGGGTGGCTTTTGGGTGTAATTGCTGCAGCGTAGGCGGGACAGAGTAAAGCTTCGTGGTGATGGGCGTGGTTCGCTGATTACACCGCGGCGATACTCATATACCCTTGTGCTCTACATACATATGTATATATGCATAGAGTGCTTCTCTTTCGCTCTATTTCCTCATCAGCTCTCGCTCACATTTGGATCCTGTTTGCCCCGACACACAATCCATACCAGATTAGATACACTAATAGATGCTGTCTCATCATTTTTTAACAAGTCAATAGTTATGTTAATTTAATGCGAGTAACTTTTTATTTTTTGTACTTCTGCGGAAAGTTCATATCACTTCGAGCGTTAATTTTATTTTATATTTCCGTTATATATCTACCATTTTACCATTCTCATTGTATTCATTCTACTTGTTTCTTTGAATTCAACCAAACTACCACTACCACACCCTTTTCAAATACTTTAGTGTTATAAAATACATATACAAGAAAGTAAATAAATATTATTGCCACACGTACTCTTCTCAAACATATACAAGTCAAGAGAATTCGTAAATTGTTGGACGTATTTATTTTATATATATATATATATATATATATGGGAGGTATATAACGAAAAACGCGTTGAGCGTGCGCGTCTGGGCCGGATTATATTCGAGCTATTGGTCCACGCCCCGCTGACTGGACTGTTTTTTATTGCTGGTCTGCAATTCGGCAAGGGAGAGAAAATTGTCAGACTGATATCGCCGCGGGAATTCCCACATGACGACTTTGGTCAATTTTTTAACGTTAGGTTACGTTTGATAAACGCTTCATCTAAAATAAAGACACGATTGTATTACAACGACTAAAAATATGTACGTGTATGATTTTTAGTGCTTATCATATTGCAAATTCAATGCAATCAATTTTTCATATCGTAGAAATAATCTCGGAAATTTCATGAAATCTAACAGTTGATGAATTATCAATGGTATATGGTGGTGGTAATAATAGTAGTATTAGTTGATCCATTATTTAATCATAGTTCATTAGTAACTTTGTCCTCCATTCGGAGATACTCAACCTAATTATTAAATAGTTGATTCAATTTTGGATACGTACAATTATGTATTAAAATTTTTCACCATGGAATTTCGAGGAACACGAATATCTACTTGTGACTGTAAAGTACATATTTATATTATTCATCATAATAATAATTCGACATGTTTGATTGTTGATTTTTGCTGTGGTGAAATAAAAAAAAAATGCAACGTAGTAGAAGTTGTTCTCTGAAACTTTTCAATTTCACACACCGATGAATAATGTGTAAAACACACTGTGATACCATTCATTCATATCGAATAAATTATTTTTGATGCTAATCACCCCTCTGATAGAATAAAACAGACTTACTGAAACAATGTAACAATTCGATGAAGCCGCGAGGATATTTGGAATAGGACAAATGACATGATGAGAAAAAAGGACGAATTTGTTGATGCATTTTTGCATTTTTATGATTAATGAGTTCTCAACGTAGTGGTGCGCAGGATTCGACTAAACATCACATCACGTAAACAGTGAATACATATAGAGTTGTATATATTTTATACAAAACTCAATATGACACATGGATTGTGGTCTTCCGTGTGGTGTTGTCGCCGCCACAAAGAATTACACGTCGTCTGCATACAAAAAGGCCACGCGCATCTGTATCTGTCTGTCATTGTCATGCTGAAACTACTACTTACTCACCTTCTTTACTTATACTCATTTTTCCCGCTCTCGTTCGCTATACCCTCCATCGTTCTTTAATAGTCACGCAGATACAATTCTGTGTAGCATAATACATTCACATATACATACATATGTATTACCGCAGACATCGAAATGGATTGCAAAGAAATTTTTAGTCAATCATGCTCACAAATTTATAAGTCATAAATGTAAATGCAAAATGATAGAAGAAAAAAAAAATTAAATTAATAATAAATGAAAAATGTGTCAAATTAATTTAGGGGTCGGAATAATATTATTTCGAAATGTAGAGTATGTAACACTGGGTTGGTTAATGGTATGAGGGGTCGCATTCAGTTAAGGGTAAGTTAGAGAGAGGGAGGGAGAGCAAGAAACGATTTTCTACAAGCGCAATCGTCCTTTAGCGTGTATAAACGTATGAATTACCGTAGCTCATTCATAATTCACGTGCGAGCCAAGCGCGCGAGCGCGTCTCACCACTGTTTCTCTTTTTCCTTCTTTCGCAGCCTCCTCTTGCTTTCTCACCTACACTTGACGCTCGATCACCCCGTGGTTATACCCCAATTATCAACTTCTCATAAAGAATTCAATTTTCACTGACTATCATTAAAGTCCGAATAGACAAATGATCACAAACATTCGGCCTCATTTAAACCTATCAATCTTTCGTAATTCAATCAGATTTCAATTAATTGATAAATATATTATTAGAATGGAATGACTATTATGAAATTACATGTGTACTTATGAAGTAGTATTTACGATTTTCCCAACAATACATTTTCTTTATAATCAATAAATTCAAATACATTGTGTACATGTATATAATTTCTTTTGTTTCCTCTTCATAACGGCGATAATGCTGACTTACTTAATTAGAACGTTGGCTCATTGCGTGACGACTACGCTCAGGAATTTTCACACTGATTCTCACCTGATATTTCGTTTCCGCAATGATACACACACGCACTACCGTTATTATTGAACAATAACAAATTATTTTCATAACGAAATATTGCGCACGAACAATTATTTACTTTGACTAAGTTCAATCACAAAGATATAAATATAATTACAACATTTCGAATTCTTTTGGTAATAATCATTTTTGTTTTACACAACAAATTGATTGAAAACAAAACAAATGAATAAAAATCAGTACAATAACTGCATACGATAGAGTTCTCATTTGCCGTGAGATAAAAAGTTAAAACATGAATTAGATTTTTGAATAATATTGAAATAAAATGGAATATGCACATCAATCTATTTCGATAATTCATGATTCAGCTACTCAATTTATCGCCTTACATGTTTATTCTTTACTTTGAAATATGATATAATGATTTAAACATTGAAGCGCGTTTCAGAACCATCAGCAAGCATTAATGTGACAGTACGATTATTAATCCATATTAAACGGGCCAGCCGCATCGGATTTAATCGTGCAACATCATTAATTGGTGCTGTACTGTATGACTTGACGCAACGCGTTTGTGAGTTACCTAAACCAAACATACCGCTGCTTGTTTGTTGCCAAAAGCAAAGCTTATTTTCTGTACATGAATAACTGACCAAGAATTTTCCCTCGGGTGAGAAACCCAATGCCGTCACGGGCGCCTGATGTGCAGACACCATTTGACATTTGACATTACCACGCAATTCATAAAGTGCTAATTGACCGGCCCGACTACCCACTCCGATCCGCCTTGTCGCTGAGCAGTGACTCACCTGGAATTGATCAAAGAAATGAAAAAATATAATTATGATTCTTCAATTGAATAGACCTAGACATAAACACAAATGATTCTACCTGATTGAATCGACATACGGCTGGAAATACTTCGTTAAGTGGTTTTGTTTTGAGATGTCCTGGATCAAGGCAATGTAGAATAATATCCATAACTTCAACAAGAAGGTCGCTCATTTCGCTTTGCATCTTATCAATCAATTGTTCTACTATTCTAAGTATTTCGGGCTTAGCTCGGGTGAGCACACTAGAATTCAAATTAACGTTCAACGTTTGAGCATTTTGTTGTAGCGTATTAAATCGCGCAACTTCACGCGCCATTGTTGTAATAAATGCTGCTGGCCGTGCTGTAGCAATGAGTGTTAATGCATGCCGTGCAGTCCTGCATGTATCAGCTTGCGGTGTCAATGGTAGACCGTAAGTCATGCTTGGAACGAGTTTGTCAGCGTCACAGCACATTTCTAAAAGACCTAAAAGAACTTTCGATACATCTAAATAAGGTTCCCACACGGTAAATCCACGACCAATCAAATCAATTGCTGCACGACGCAGTGATGTATGCATTGGCAATTTCGGCGTGTGGGGCGCAAGAAGAAGATGAGTCAGAGCCATACTTGTGTGTCTTGCAAGATTATTGTTTCCTATACCAAAACCCTCAACTACTGAACTCTTTCTTCGTTGATCGCTATCTCGTCTTTGATTTATGGTCGCCACATCCTGACCAAATTCCGCACCAATCACACCAAGGAGTACCACCGCAGTCGTTTGTTTTCTCTTCAATTCGGCAACGCTCGAGGGTTTTCGCGTAATAGAAATTCCCTCAGCCATTTCTTCCTCCTCGTCTTCCTCCTCCGGTTGTGTCACCTCTGCATTCGGAACTGGACTTGCTGATGAAGGACTTTGATTTTGTGGTTGTGGGGCAATTGGCTCTTGTGTACTATACATTGGTAGATACTGAGACCAATAATCTACTAATATTTTTCGTCCTTTAGGTCCAAGCCGACCCAATTCTGCAAGTAACAGTGCTTGAGCCGCTTCACGAACTTCCAGGCATTGATGTTGCCATCGACGCGCCATCATCTCCACCTGTGGACGCTTGAATGTTTTCGTCCCACCTTGCGCGGCTACTTTATCAGGTAAGAGGACACAATGTAGTGTCGCCAACAGAGACCAGCCCTGTTTTATTTGTGCTTGTTGTACAGTAAACATCTCTTCATTCTCTTCTTCGGCTTTATTCCAATTGACGCCAGCACGATTGCCCGGTCGATGCATCTTTCGGTTTCTCTCTTGCTCTGGCACAAATGTTGCATTGTTCATAGACATGAGAGTGTTGGCAAGAGCGACTACTGCCAGTAAATGATTACTGGTCAATGTCGTTGATAATTCCCAATGTGCACGTGCGGTGAAAGCTTTTGTTAATCGATCTAGTCGTACTAACTCGACAGGAAGACGTTGCTCCAATTGAGTCGCTGGCTCGCCCGTAGGTTCCAATTGCATCTGCCAGGTGGGCAACAACAGGGACATGTAACCTACAATTGATTAAAGAGAAAAATAAATGATTGTGACCGACATATCTCTTCCTAATTCATAAATTTTCATGGATGTTAAGATAAATTTACCAACCTCCTTTAGATAATACACCGAAAGAAACAGGAACCATAGGTCTGAGCAAACCCAATTTGCTTTCACATACTCTGTCGAGGTCTGGGTCCATGCCCCAAGCATGAAGAAGACTTAGCAGAAGTTGTGCCACCTCCATCGTTGCATTTGGCTCATTGAACGTACCGTTTCTCTTCAGACTGTTTCGTGCAGATTCATTATTCCAACCTTCACCTAATGAAAAACGAATTTTAGTAATTATAATGAGGAAAAACCATTGATCATCTCGCTGATGAACAAACAATTATGGCTGATGTAGTGCTGGCGTAATAATAGCATGGAGCGCTTTTTATATAATGTTCTAATGCATAAATGAGAGCAACGTGAGCTTGGAACGTGCCAATTTAAGCAAACATTGAATTTGTTACAAGTATAAAATTAATATCATTTGGAAGGAAATAGATAAGCGGAACATAAATTTTCATGATTTAAGGATTTGTGTGCTCTGGGGCAACGACAAAAATATTGTTTTTGCTCTTTTAAGGCTCTACCTTTGCCGTCAAGATTTAACGGCTTGAGGCCAACACTTTCGGCTTTTGCTTGCAACTTAGTGTGCACATTTTCTGCGCCCTCCTTCATTTTAGCCAAAATACCTGAAGAAAACACATGAGTTCACAACTATAATATTTAGTTTCTGAAATCGTCACTACACATACAACACAAAATTATTGGTGACAATAATATGAATATATATGTGTCTTCATGAATAAAAAAATCAAGCCAAAATATATTATCATTGCAAATAAATCAGTGGTCGACAACTACCTACAAAAATGAGGCTAACTAAGAAAACAGCGTAATTAAAATACAGTAAACGAAAAAAACATATAAAATCGTAATCCAATCACACTACTATTTACAGATTAGATATTAGAATAATATTTCTATTGATTAAAAAAAAATGAAAGATTTTATGGTTTTAATAACGACGAGGTTGTATTAAATCACGATACCATGGCGATCTTTCTCCTTCAGAATTCTTTCAACATCACCTGCTTTATCCTTGACACGACCAAAAAAGTCTATAATTGGACATAAATACATATTTTATATTCAAAGAATTGTCAGACAATGAATATTGTACAAGATAACCTATTCCCACGATGAGTTTTCCACCTTCCGGCAATCATGCAGGCTTACCTGCAATTTTTTTATGCGCATCAGGACTCGCTGATTGCGTTAGAGCTGCAACTTTTTGATATTCAGAGGCTGAAATTAAACCCTGTGCCTCCAATGATCCCGGAGACATTGAACCATACTCGTCACTCAATAATTGTACTGTATGGAAAATATGAGCAATTTTGCTGACACTAAACTCGATCACTATAATCGCGTTTGTTCACATAATGCAGGAATAATTAATGATTATACGTTACCTATAAGTGCTTCAACGTCGAAGAACATTATATGGCTCTCTGGATCTTTCGGATTACTCCTGAAGCCTTGAATCATCAGCGGTACACCCTTAGATTTTATCTGGCTACCATTATCATGGCCGTGTCCGCCATGGAGCTGTTGTAATTGATGTAAGCCTCGTTGCGTTGCATGTCGAATCGCAGATAGATTTCGATGTCGCAGTCCTCTGAAGAAAAGAAGATTTCTCTGTTAAACGATGTAGGATGACAAATATGATGAAAATTAGAATGATGTTGCTATATCACATTTATTACCTGAAAAAATGAACAGCTGGATTAGCAAGACCCAATTCACCACCAGTTCCAGAACCACCTGCTGTAATCGTATTCTCATCACATGCATATAAGACCTCTTCAGCTATGATTCCGTGTAAGACACGATCCAAATGTCCAGTTTCCATTTGCCAAACGTAAACCGCCCCATCAGAACATCCAATAATCATGAAATCATCTAACGGTCGCCATTTTATTGTAACTACAGGAAATAAGTGTCTTGATGCAAGAACAACGCATTTCCTCTCCGCAAGCGATAATAACGTCACGCTGTGGTCCGAAGCCACGCTGCACACACATTTTTGTATTCGTGGCTATGAAAGAAATTATTGCAGGTGAATTTTCGGATATTATTAAAGTTCCTGTAGATTGGAAAACATTCTGGATTTTCTTACGCTACTATTATCAGGTGTTATCATCAATTGCGTTATTTCTCCAGCGTGCACACAAAAACGATGAATTAATGTTCCAGCATACAAATCCCATAGACAAACTGCAAAATCTACAGACCCAGATACTAAATGAGTGCGATCATAACGCGATGCAGCACTATGAGGGTATAACAGACAATTCACACGACCCGAATGACCCAGAAGTACTTGATGCGGTGGCCAATCATCATAGTGCTGATGGTTTCCATGGAGCAATTGTAACATTACTGTTTGTGTTGCTGGTACAATAATTATACTTCCATCTTCACGACCAATAACTAGTCTGCTCTGTTGCGGGAGATATATACAAGCGGTCAGTTTGATTCCATGCCCATCGCCGCTATCCATTTGATCCAATATGCCCACGGGTGGTGGTTTCATAGCACCCCAGGCTGCTGTAATACTTGTTATCACTGTTGGCGGTAACTTTGGTGGTGTATTTTCATATTTTTCGGTAATTGCTAGAATTTGATGTGATGTTGATTCGGGTACGGTCCACAGCATAATGACTCCTTCACTATCGCCACGTATTAAATACTTCATTGTTCTATTTTGACGTTGTACTGTGACCAGCCGCATCGCTGGTGGACACGATAGAGGCTATAAGACAATCACACTGTTGATCATTTCATAAGAAAACTTTCATCACTATTCATGTGTTGATGTAATATTAATCTTGCCTTATCACCAGGTTGAGTTAAAGTATAAAATAAATATGGTTGATCACAATCAGCTGAAGGAGTGTGGAAGTCTTGATTATCCGCTACACTGCTATATTCCGAACAAATCAACATGTTTGTTTTTATTTATAACGCGTATTGAAATCAAATTGTTTTTCCTTCCCGACACACACAAAAATTACCACATTTAGCTCACATCTCAGTGCAATGAATGATTGATGAAGATAATGAGAAAATGAAATATAAAAAATATTGAAATGAAAAACATATGGGGAGAGAAATTGTAGAAGAAATGAAACATCCTCATGGTAGAAGAATCATTTGTGTGCTGATGATAAATTTGCGTAATGTAAGAACTGAATATTGGTTTTTATTTTCTATTCATCGACATATTGCTTGAAGCATTAAACGCACCGCACAATCACCAAGGACCATGTCGATCAGAGTATGAGTAATACAAAGAGTCATCTCAGACGGGAATCTCAAAAGTAGGCATTAATGAAAATGGTGAAGAATAAGGTATTGGAAAATGGATTTACTTAGCTATCATATAGAGAAGAGCAATGTAAATGGTATTATCGGGTGTTACCTGCTGAGAGCCTTGCCCTTCAGCTTGCTTTTTACGACCAGGTCCCCCGAAGATTGTGGTAGAAGGAATATTATGTGAAAGAAACATCATCGTAAAAAAATAGATGGATGCGTTATATCTGTTGATGATACTAAACATAATACAAGTAATGAATTGAAGAACATGGCATGATTTTTGTATCAATTATTGTTCTTCTTGGTGGTGCAGTTATCGCAGTCAAACAAGTTTCCCAATGTGATTCTCAAGTCTTGTAACCTATTGTGTTAATATCTCATTTCACTTCATAATTATTGTCAAGTGACTTATTATATTCTATACCAAATGCAGTTAGAGAACATGAAAGGTGCAAAATGACGGATACAAATAAAAACATTCGATTATTAGTATCTTGCGGAGAAATATATCCCTGAGAAGAATATCACTCACTTAGCCGGTAATTTGTAAATGTATCCATGCCCCTCATCGCTCCATACAATTACTTGATCCGCAGTGAGAAAATCTCCGGCCATCCATCGTTCACCAGGTCGAGCGGTGACGGAACAAAGTATGGAGAAATCGCCAGCATCATATATCTGACGGTAATAATAATTGCATCTATTTTATCCGAATGTGAATTATTGGATTAACAAGTAAACACAATTTACCTGCCAGTACTTGGAGCACACAATCAACACTGTTCGTTGGTTATAAGGGCAACAGGTCATTGCCAGAGCATTGAGACACCGGATTTGTTTGCTTTCATGTTCATAAAGTGGTTCGCTGTTACGATTTTCATGACCCAATAATGTCCACACTTTGACTGTGCCAGTTGTTGTTAGTGCGAGAACCACATCATCTTTGTAAAAATTTTCGATTAGTTGGTGCGAGTGAATTGGATTTTGTGAGCATGTGTATAATAATAATATATAACAATCAAAGCAGTCAGCTTTCTATTAATCTCATAGTCATTCGAGTTATTGTCATATTATAGAATTTTTTAATCAAAACAATGTAGCCCTCCCTTCCCAACCCCCAAATATCATTTTTCTGATATTTTTCGCTGGCAATACCTTTTAATATGCTTTCGTTAAATGTTAACTTGAAGGACTGCTGCATTATCCAAAAACCCATGCGTGATCTAATATAAATGTTGTCTCAATCTTGATTACCGTAGTTATATGCAGAAGAAAAAAGCGGCTGTACACGAAATTCAAGCAAGATATAATATTGATTTCTTTCTTATTTTGCCTAATTTCGCTAGCATATCACCATGCATCCATCTACCATTTCCCAAGCAAAAGTTAACTTTCAATCACCTCCGCAATGTCAACTTCAAATACTCATCAATTGATTCTTATTTGTATGAATACTTCATTCGGATACACTTAATAGAAACATTCATACAAAATACATACATGCAATCAATATATTAATATTTGATAAACCATTAATTATCGTTAAAGTATATCATTTTGTGTGTGAATTGCTCATGGGATATGTGTAAATGGGGAAAAGTGAGTGAATGTGCAATTAATGATTTTCAAATGATCTGCGATCGGTAGAAAATGCAAAAGAAAAAATTGCGGTTTGATATGGCAAAAAAAAAAAAAAATCCTCGGTATGCGTAAACAGGAAATATGATTTGGCTGCGTATGAAATAGTGAAAAATGAAAAATATAGTACGAATAAATATATGACAAGTTTGTAGAATAAACTTGTGCCAACTACCCGTTTGCTAGAACCAGCCTTTTGTATTTTCAGATATATATGTATAGTCATGCTGCAACATTGTAATTCTTATTAAATATTGTAACCGTTAAGTTGTATTCCCCCAGACGAAGAAACTTCAGACGAAAAATTTTCTCATGTTGTTAGTAATCCATAAAAGAAAAAAACATTTCAATAAATGATCAATAGGTATTCTATAATATAAAATATCTGTTCTCTCACCGATATATATTGTACACAAATTCATTAAAGAAAAAAAAAATATCGTCAACTCTATATATTTTTTTTATCGGTATTGAAGAGACAAAAAGACAGAAAATAAAATAAAAATTATAGGAATACTATGAAAACAAAGATGAAATAACTGTTCTGAGGACAAAGCGTAGGTGTGATGAAGTGTGAACTAACTTGTGTGTACGTAGAACCGACCTTTCCTTTTGGCCGGCCGTAGAACATGCAATGCACTGATCCAGTCTGGATTGACACGCGAACTCAGCGTGAATAATACTTCTAAGCTGAATGGATCCATTACCAAAACTTCTGGATAATAACTGTAACAAATGAAATTGAACTACTGGATATGGACTCCTCTCAAAATTAGATAGATGTTTTGAACAATTTTTAAGATGTACCCTGAACAAAATAATCTAACATCTTCTCCGCCAGCAGAAACGTAAGGTAACATTTGTGTGTGAATATTATTGAGTTTGACGGTCTCTCGACATTTGCCATCAACTAGATCCCACGTGCACATTTCTCCGCTCTCACTACTGCTGACAATATAATTCTGTTCCATGATAACACTGGCACGACTGAGGCACATAATTGGCGCTGTGTGTCCAACCAAGAGACATCGTGGTGTCATCTGAGGGATACATTATCACGTCATTTACTCATTTCTAAGTGCTATACTTATTACAAAGAATGTGGCTGGCAATGAGCATTATTTCATTCAAATAATCCCTTATAGAAATTCCAACTGGATCTTACATTTTTAAAAATGCATATAAAATTATGATCAGTTCAAAATTTTGACAGGATAGGAAACATGGAACAACTGATAATGATTTGGATAAGTTATATGTAATTGAGTATCACGTAATTGACTCTTGTTCCATAAAAAACTTCTTAAAGAGAAGAAAAAGCATGAACACTGCGAATTTTCCATACCAATAATATTTGACAAATTATTCTAAAAATTTACGAACATCCGAAAATGCAAGAAGGGACGTATTCAAGGATTGAATAGCATTGATCTCAAAACAATGTACCGAAATATAAAGATGAAGAATGTAAGCATAGACAAATCGAAAAGGTGAGTAGTTAATTGTCATCCTTTTATAAGAATGAAAACCAAGTAGCTTGATTATTATATTTACCTTTAATGTTTCGGGATCCACATGCCAGAGACATATTTGCCCATCATAACATCCAGTGACCAGAGTTTTCTGATCACGAGACAAATAGATGCATGAAATACAATGTGTGGGTGCTATCCTTCCCCATAGTACGATAGGCACTACTAAATTTGGTCCGACTGTCATCGCAAATCAATCTGATACAATCAACAATTCAACTGTAAATAATTTTATATCCTTTACATAGCATTACTGTCACATTCATTTACGTGATAGCTATCGTCACTCGTATAACCCACCTCAAATAGAGGCATACATAATGTTTTAGTTATAAATGAGATAGTTACCGAATGTATTGGTTGAGTGAGCAGCCAAAATGTACGAGCGTAATGGATAGTAGTGGACAGTGGTGGACAGTAATGGATATTGGTGGATAGTGGCGGATAATACCGAAAAATGACAAAATAACAAGTCTACAATTATGCTCTCGGGGCCATTTTCCTTGATTTTGCTTTTGTCAATTATTTCACTGCTACCCACATTTACTGCGCATTGATGATTGCGCACAATATTTATCGTGCGCGCGAATAACAATCCAAGGCTTTCTTCATTTGATATTGAAATTATGTAAACGCTGTTAAACTGAAGTTCTCACAAAAATTGAAGTAGCTCAGTTCCTGCAATGACGCTTCCACAGGCCACTATTATCACTAATCCACCATTCCACCATTCCACCATTCCACCATTCCACCTCAACGCCTCTTTAGACCGATGTGAATTCTAAATAGAGATTCCGTCACTATCAGCATGGATCCTCCCACCAAATGTGATTCACATCCATAATTATTGTATTTATTAATTTATTTGTCAAGCATTATATCAATAGAACCAAAGACTGAGCAATACACATCCTCCCATAAGAATCATGATTTTAGGTGTGCTACATGTATATAGTGTCCAAATTAGCAAAACCTTTTTGCAAACCACGATTTCAGTTAATGAAATACTGTGTCAGATGGAGCCAGTGATGAAAAAAAAAAAAAAAAAAATATAGTGGATTCTTTCAATTGTTGTCGTGTATTCGTCTCCTCCGTATGTTCGTCATTTCTAATATTTATATCGCCAAGCCTTGAATTGCCTCGAACTATTCGAACCATTGTTCTGCAAGTTATGTATTGCAGAGAGAATGAGTGATGATTACGAACATACGACTACGGTAAATAAATGATAATAATCTACCTCTAAAGATAATTTATTTGCGGTTATGTATGATTTGTGGCCGTGAATTTAATAAAAATGAAATGTTATTATGAGATTTTGGGTGTGCCACGAGATGTGGGTGATGATGAATTAAAAAAAGCGTATCGTAAATTAGCCCTCAGATGGCATCCTGATAAAAATTTAGATGATGCTATCGCGGCTAAAGAACAATTTCAATTAGTACAGCAGGCTTATGAAGTCCTTAGTGATGCACATGAGCGTGCGTGGTATGACAATCACCGTGAGGCAATATTGAAAGGTGGCATTGGTGAAGAGTATAAAGATGATTCTATAGATCTTTTTCAATACTTTTCCACTAGCTGTTTCAAAGGTTTCAATGACAGTGATAAAGGATTTTATACAGTTTATAGAAACGTTTTCGACAAACTCGCCGCCGAAGACTCAGAGTTTACTGACAAAGACTCGTCTGATCAACAAGCACCAACATTCGGCAATTCCCAGAGTTCTTATGACGATGTTGTACATTCATTTTATGCTTATTGGCAAAGTTACTCGACAAAACGTTCATTTGCTTGGTTGGATCCATATGACATACGTAATACTCCCAATAGATGTGTATTAAGATTAATCGAAAAAGAAAATAAAAAAGTTCGAGATAGAGCAAAACGTGAGAGAAATGAACAGGTTAGAAACTTGGTGGCATTCATCAGGAAACGTGATGAACGTGTGCAGATTCATGTACAAAAACTTGCTGCAAGAGCTAAAGAAAACGCCAAAAAGTCGGAAGAACGCAAGATCGAACAATTGAGAGAGCGTCACAGACAATTGTTAACCACTAAAGTGTCGGATACTTATAAATTCTCGAATATTGAATCAGAACTCAAAACATTAGAAGCCAATTTGGCGAAACAATTTGGTGAAGAAATATCTGGAAGTTCTGATTATGATAGTGACACAATTGATTTAGATGTTCTGCAGTGCGTTGCGTGTAATAAAATGTTCAAAACACAGAAAGCTTTCGTCAACCACGAGAATTCCAAAAAACATAGAGACAATGTTATGGCGATGAAAATTAAGATGACAGCTGAGGAAATCCTCGACAGTAACGAGAATAACAGAAATTCACCTTGTGACATAGAAGGCAATGAAGACAGTGATGGTATGATACCATCGGACAGTGAATTGAACTCTGTTTCTGATGATGATTTAAATGAACCATCACTTAATAAACAAAAGAAAATGAAAAAGAAACGTGAATTCCACTTAGTCAAGCCACAGATAGAGACTGAATATTTGTTCCCAGGTCCATCCAGAAAAACGAATGAAAAAAGTGAGGATGAAGTCAGTACTTCTGAAGGAGAATTGATATCAGACCAGGAGGACGAAATAGAATCATCTTCAAATATACCATTGTCTACAACAAAGAAGAATAAGAAGAAAAATAAAAACATTCAGAGATTAATGTCCCATTGTGAGAGTAATGAAGAGGAAATGTTTGATTTAGATATGGGACTTTCCAAAAAACAGCGGAAGAAACGTCAGAATATAGATTTGATGATGAAAAAAAAACAGAATATGCAGGATGAGGCGGGTGAAGATGAAAAACTACAGGGAGGTGTTGAAAATTTAGAAGATATCCCAATCAAGACTGGAGAAGTTATATCGATACCTAAAATAATGAAAACGAAAGGGAAGAAAACAAAAGACTTGGGGAAAACCCAGAAATCGTCAAATCCAAATAATAGAGGAGAATTAAAGCATAATGTTGCTGATGGAACGCTATCGAATATAAAAGACATTGAACATGTCTGTGTAGTATGCAAGATTGAGTTTTCAAGTAAAAATAAATTATTCGAACATTTGAAAAAGTCAGGACATGCCACATACTTACCGAATGTATCGAAATGCTTGCAAAAATCTAATATAAAAAAGAAACGAAGAGCTCAAATTGACAGCGAAACTGAATGAACATTCAACACACATTAAAAAAAAAAGGAATCATGTCATAATTTATGATTGTAACATCGTGCATCTCTATATATTAGAATGAATTATGGATTCAAACGAAATAACTTCATTCAATATAGCTGTATTATGGAAAAATTCATCCAGTAACTTATTTGCCTTTCAGATTTCAAATTTAAACACGCAGTCATCTCGTACACTCTGTCAAGATATAGTTGGGCAGTTGCTGTTATGAATACCATTCATGCTATTGCGAATCGCAGGCAAGTTTCTTCTTCATCTCTTCATTGTGGATCATTGAATGAAACTTTTGACATTTTGTAGATTAGCGTCGAACGCGTCAAAAAAATTAATATATCCAGCTGCAGATCGTAATAAAGATTCGATACTCAATGTTCTCAAGCGAATAATCTATCCTGGACCAAATCAATCGTTTTTAGAAATTGCATCAGGCTCTGGGCAACATGTTACTCATTTTGCTCCAAATTTTCCTCATGTGACATTTTACCCATCTGATCATGAGCTCCGATTAATTGAGAGTATATCTGCTCATGTAAATGGCCTCACTAACGTTCACGATCCTCTCTTCATTGACGTCACAACTGACTTTAGAACATGGTTCAGTGACATTCTTAAGAACGCGAGCATTGACTATATTTACTGCGCTAATATGATCCACATTTCACCGTATGAATGCACCATTGGTTTATTCAATAGTGCCGGATATTTATTAAAACCTCAGGGGACTCTAATCACTTATGGCCCATATGCTATTGATGGTGAATTGAAACCAGAGAGCAATGTGAGTTTTGATCGAGGATTGAAAACGCAAGATCCGAATTGGGGAGTGCGTGATATAAAGGATTTGGAAATCTTGGCTAACGAAAATGACATGAAGCTTGTAGAAATTATTGAGATGCCGGCGAACAATATGACATTAATTTGGAAAAAAAAACAATCTTTAACTATTTAAGTTATAATTTTATCACGGCAGTTATAATTTATCTATAAGTTCCCAAACAAAAAAATGTGTGTATCTGATTAGATATAGAGAATTGCGCTGTTCCAATTACAGCAAACTCGGTATTGTGTCAATGCGTTCTAACGAATTCGTATAATTCATCTAGAGATGATACTATTCGTCATATTAACTTTCACTCTCGCATTGGAAGTCAGCGGAAAAATTGATATGGAGTGTACCGAAGAATATTGCACGGTGATTGAGTGATTTACCAATAAACTCGAAATAAATTGTATCCTATGTCGCAATGATCACTGATTATTTTTATATTCATTCCTTACAACCCAGAATTTCATCGATAAAAACAAATGTCCAAAATTAAATATCAATTGTGTGGCAATGAATTTCACACATCATGGCATTCATCTCAAATATCCAGACACATGTAATTGTTGTGATTATTGTTTGTCGAATCTAAAACATGGAGAATATTGCATGCGAGGATATCCTGGTTTGTTGCCATTATCCATATCAGTTTGTGGTCATGGGCTGTCGTGCACAACAAATAATGTATCAACATGCCAACGCAGTAAGAGACCAAAATTTGATGAAGATTTATTTCGCTCCAGTTTATATTGATTGTGTTGAAATTCTAGTGACAACCAATTGTTCGCAAGCTCAGGATGACTGGGACGAACAGAGAAAAAATGGTAACTTAGGAATGACAGAAGTTCGTCCAAGTTGCGACAGTGATGGGTTTTTTGTGCCATCCCATTGTATACCTGGATCAATGTAACAAATTATGCAATACTCTAATTCTATCTGAAATGAAATTAAATAGATTACTATGCTGATGATTTTTCAGATGCTTTTGTAAGTCACCATTTGGCGACAGAATGTTTGGCGAAATTCCCTTTCTGAATTCATGGGACGAACAAACGATGACATGTGGTATTGCATCAATGAATATTTCGATATTGAACTGATTAAAAATTAGTGTATATCATTGTTAGGGTGTGCATTGAATGATTGGAAGATGCGGAATACTTTGGACGTCGAGCGGTGGAATGAAGTAAAATCAGTTGGTATCTTCGGTGCACGATGCACGGCTGATGGAAACTATGACCCATTACAATGCATCTTAGGCAATGAAGCAAAATGCTTTTGTGTCAATCCAGTTACAGGTCGTCCTAATAAGGGGATGTCCCCAGTGATAGTGACAGAGATTCGGGAAGGCTATCCTTCGTGCTGTAAGAAGGACTGGCATTGGTCGTTCCTATATAAAGATGCCACGCGAAATAGTACATTTAATTAACTTATTAATGCATGTTATAGTTAATTCAACGTTGCACAAGCCAGGATCGTACTTTACTCCTTGTGAACTGATGTTATTATCCAACGAATCAACTGATAGTTCTTTTGATAATCCAAGATGTCAACCCGATGGAATGTTTGATCGATTACAAATATTAGGGCCTAAAAAGATTTGCGTTGATCCATCAGGAATACCTATTAAATACGAAGGAATTGAATATGGAGCGAATACAGATACAAATGAAGCAAACAATATGAACTGCAGTAACTTTCTGATTAATCAATATAGTGTATGAACGTCACATTTTTTCCTCCGTTACTTAATTCTATCACTTCTCAGATTGTGCAAAAAATGTGTGGTTGCTATCGAAAGCTGGATCCACTGAACTACCAAAGTGCTGCAGTAATGGAAATTTTGAATCATGGCAGTGCCGAAGGAATTTTTGCTACTGTGTTGATGATAATGGCAATCAACGTGGCTTAGAAATAAATCGCGAGGAAATTCAGGAACTTTCATGCTATCGTGGTGGCAAACCGTGTCCCATTTAAATGCAACGGTTTTCACAATCATGATTGCTCGATGACACAGTTGATGAATGTTTGAAAAATAACATATATGTATATTGATCCACGATCTTTCAGCATACGAATCGGTAGACAATGAATTGTTACTATATATTCGATACTAGATGTTGAAAATTTTATTTTCGGATCTTATAAAAAATGTATAAAAAAGCAATTATCAATTCCATATATATTTGTCATCGAAATGAATACCAACCAATAACCGATATTAAGAGGAGAATTTTTCTAACACAGTTCACCTTAGAGCAATTCCCGAACCAATGTGCAAAAAGCGCTGAAAAAAAAAAAAAAAATCAATCCTCGTTGAACATTTACTGTATAGGTTGTGTTTATGACAATTCATTACTTACCAGTATCGTCTTGACTTGAAATCCATCCAATGACAGGTTCCAATTGATTTTGTTGCTGGAGCCATTTATGTAGTGGATCGAAATATCGTAACAGAGCCCCGACATCAATTCTATTCATTTTACCACGGGTCATGGTCCTAACGGTGTCTTGCCAACTACGTGATGATCCCTGCGACAATACTTCACTGGAAAATGATATGTGACAATTATTTTCATCGCGATAACAACTGAAAGATCATCATTTATATTTACTTACGTCAACAACCGACCAGCTTCCTGTGATCTATATAAATCGCACAAATGTAAATCGCCTACATGACCCGAAATGTCACAAAGCGATTCAAATAATTGGAATTGCATCACAACACCTACAAAGTATCTGAAATACCAAGAGATATTAGTCCCATTAACTTTCCTCTCCATTTATGAAATGTAAAACCAATCACTTCGTATAGGGAATATCAGCAGGAATATGATATTTGGACCCGGGGTCGAAATCTCTCTCAACTCTTGGCAGCGGTGGTACGATTCCTTGATACTGAAGACGTAATTCCCACCATCGGGTCGTCATATCTGCTACGCCCTCACTAAAAACTCGCCATCGCCACTATTTCGTTGTGAAGACAATAGAAAATTAACGCCATTATTAGAAATGACTCCTCCTCTTCTCTTTACCTGATCTACTATGTAAGCGAATGGTAAGTAGACAACTTTTCTTAATGCCAATAGCATCAGATAATTTATGTTACTTTCCATATCCTCAGTGGAGTTATTGTATAGACCTATTCTTTGTAAATGTCGTGGGTTCATAACTGAGAGTTCAATTGCATCGCTCACTGCCTCATGAAATCCAGGCATTGCTTCATTCCTGAATATCAGCGGTTGGTTCTTATATTGCAAATAATATTGAATATGAGCCATTTCATGATGCGTTGATACCAAATCTTCCATAGAGATTCTGGTACATTGTTTGATACTTAAAAAATTCAAGGCTATCGATAAAACAATTTGAACCATAAATAATACATTGAGATGAACGACTAAAGTTATTACCGAAAATCAATTCCATTGCAAAAGTCCCAGGCACTTGCGGTGCACTTTACTTCTCGGTCAATTGGTTTTTCAAACATAGAGTATCGCCAAAATTCCGGTGGCATTGGTTTCATACCAAGAGACGTGTAAAACTCCTCAGCCATTTGAAACATTCTAAAATTCAACATTCCATTTGTAAATTGATTATTCACTCGGAGTGATCAATATTGATAATTTGATATAGAACCTCAATGGTGTGAAGCCTTGAATCATCATTTCTAGTGTAACATCTAACCGTCTAGCCGCTGAAAAAGGCTCGACTAAATCATAAATGTTCTCCCAATTTTGTGCCCACATATTTCCTAGCAAATGGGCCGGTAATGGTCCATCAGCACGCACTTTATCACCGTATCTCTCAATTAATTTTGTTCTGACATACGTGAACAGATTTTTGTAGAGCGGTGTAATTGCTGAAATTACTTCAGCAATATTTTGTTGAAAGTAATCGTCTTCATAAACGTCACGCATTTGATCCCCAGCATCAGAAAATCCATTTAGTTTCGCGGCTTGATTAGTTAATTGAATGTATCGCATATATTTGTTTTTCATTGGAGGTCCCACCGCTTCTTGCCAAGCTCGCCAATAATGCAAGAGCTCCTCGTGGTCCCGCGATTTAGCCATAATTCTGGTCACATCATTGTCAATGTCCAGATTACAAGTCGTGCCCATTCTCTTGTAGGGACACAATCGTGTCCGTGAATAAAGTTCTTTCATTTCCACAATCAGATGATGAAGCTTAATATCAAATCAGATAGTCAACTAATCATTTGAATAACACATAAATTTTTTGATAAAATACTATTACCTCATTGAACTTATCTTCTGCTAATGCATTTTTTCCTCTGACGGCGATCATTTTCAATTCTCTCCTCGCTAATGGATCAGAAATTCTAGTCCAAGCAAAATTAACAGCTTCACGCCATGACATTCTTTCAAATTTTAGTTTTCGTGTTTGTTCTTCCAACTTGATACAATTGAAAAAAATAAATACAATGTTATTTGTATATATATATATATATACAAATAGGAAATAATATCTCCAATAATTCACCATTTTTCTACGGTTATTGTCGGTAATGTTTGTAGCAAAATTCCATTGTGCCGTCATCATTCTGCTACACACAGATGATGCTTCGCGATCGTATTCTCTGAGAAATTGCAGAGCTTCACCTAAATTAACGTTCAGTCCCTAACAACAATAGAAAAGTAATGAACATTTACAGCGCTCAAACAATTTTGAAAGTCATTATTTACTTTAAACAATAGTTTTCCTCAACAGGCAATTATATATTGCATAGTCTACTTATTTTTATTGTGAAGTAACGTTCTCACCTCTAAATATCGACAATCCACATTTTTAATAGTGCCTGAAAAATTCAACACGACGGCGAACAGTATTATGATCGAAATCATCATTTCTATCACAAACTTCGAAGACTTATCAATATTTCATTTCACCATATAAATCTAAAAAATATGTATTGTACTTTCCAAACAAATAATTTGAACTATTATTGTTCTCTTTGATGTGCAATTACTTATCATTATTGATTTAGAAACTTATATTTATTATTTGCTTCGTACTATGATTTCACACTTATTCAATTCCCTGCTTCCATATTCGAACTGCTTTAGCTGAGACCACAGACCACCACGGACATTCAGAAAACGAGCATAATTTTGAATGTATATACATCAGGTAAGAAGAGGAAGGGACAGGCATCGTCGATGCATGAAGCGTGACTCCAACTAACGCACCATGGCACGAGCCAAAAACTTTTTGTATGTGTATTGTAATGTAGATGAAAAAGAATTCTTGTGCTTCTATAATGCATACTTGACGTATTTACTGATGTGAAATAATAATTAAACAGAATCCATGAGAAGACGAAAATAATGGAATAACCTAGAAGATGGATCGAAAGATGAAAAATGATTGAATGATTTATATGGAAACACAAGAGATAAACAGAAAGAATTCGACATACAGGGAAGTATATAGAAGTGTAAGGACTCTGATAGTTTACTGTTTCCGGTGTGTTCTCAGCTTTGCGGTCAACTCTCGACGGACGTCGCCAAAGATCGTGGTGTGTAACGTAATTTGTGACGGTAGAATATCGTGATAATGAGTTTTGATACAATTATATCCGCTCGCTTTCCTGTATTGTCATAGCAAACAAGAGTCCACCATTGCAGAAAATAATCATAATACACAGCAATAATTATTCTTCATTAGTAGTCGCTTCCGCTCTCATCTGCTCAATCAATTTTTGATTCGTTTTGATAGTTTTCATTGCTATCAATTGTACACTCGCATGTCTCTCCAGGCGTGCATATCCCTTTTCCATTGCTTCAAGCTCAGCCTGGACTCTAATGATTTCCGTAACATCTGACATCTACAATAATCAGAGAATAAGAGAATAAAAATCTCTGATGGCTCTGACCTGCTTCTTGTGAATTCTATATATTTCCCTAGATTCTTCCTTCACCTCGTTTTCATCATGAAAAGCTTTATCCAAGAATTTTTCCATTTCATCAATTTGAAGTTGAGTGTTCTCCAAATCGGAATTTAATTTTTCAATCTGAACTTCCCGGTTTTTTATTTGATTTTTCATTTTACTTAGTATTATTTGCTGCTTGTTCAGTTTGTCTTTGTGCATGCTCAATGCAAAACTATATTGACCGGTGATTTTTCTCAACCGTATGAGTTGTTGCGTTTTCTCTATAATTTGTTTTGCGTAAACCTCATTTTTGATTACTAGAGCTTGAAAATCAATAAGATGAAAACTATCGCCGAGTTCCTCCCGTTGTTCCAATTGAGTCATGGCTTTTCTTATTTGGGATTTTATCGTAGAACTTTTCAAACGCAGCTTGTCAATCATTCGATCAGCATTTTTGAGCCACATGTCAATGTAACAAATAAATTTTTCAGCAAAAATTTTTCCAGTCAAAGGATCAATCCCTTTTCTTGCAACATTCTCCTCAAGTTCTTTTCTTACTTTATTTATATCATGTATTCTCATTTGAATTTCTTCCAATTGTGCACAAAGATTTGCTCTCTTTTTAATTGTTTGTTTTTCACACCTTCCAAGTTCTTTTCTCATTTCTTCAATTTCTCTATTCGCCATTTCAATCCGCTGCGAAAGTGCAATGCTGTACGAAATCACAAACCATTTGGATTCTTTTCACGTCATTGTGTTACTCCAGAATCGAAAGCATTTGCAAAAACTCACCGAAGACCTCGTGTTGAAAGTTGTACTATAGAAGCTCGTGCACCACGACTTCCAACAAATGTTTGAATGCTACTAGTGCTAGGAGATAATGGTGTGTTTCTTTCTTGTATAATAAAACCGCCAACACTTGTTGACGAACGGAAATGTGGTGACGATACATGCGTCATTTGAGAACTGATTGCCATAGCAGTTTCCAATACTTGCGTCATCGCTGCGTTGTAGCGCATATTTAAAATTTACCATTGCAATTGAAGTTATTCCAATTGATGTATAAAAACTTACGAATGAGCGATTGTGAATCATTGCGATGTAGATAACGTTCGAAAACTTCATTCTCCAATGCGATAATTTCATTGGCACGTATTGCACACTCCACATTTTCTTTCAACTCTTTATCAGTCATATCTGAATAGGACAAAAATTCATTTAGAAAAGAAATTGATCAGGAACTTTGATATACCTTCGTAGTTTAGTTCTTCTCCAACAGCATGAGTCGTGAATGATGAAAGGCTCATGCCACTAAATCTTTGAAGTAGTGACATTTCTCCGAGTAAATATTATCAACTTCATCATCTATTCCATTGTATTTTTCGTCGAAATCCAATTGCTCGAACGTTATATAACTAGGCTCTTTTATAATTCATCTGTCATCATCTCGTCATTATAACCATACCAAGGAAATTCTGTTACGCGATACATGTGTTGTTAAATCGATATACTCAGCGATTTCTATTTTTATTCTTCTTTACGTACTCATATTATGCTGTCATGAATAACATAGCATGACACAATTGTACAGAATAATTCAAAGTGAAATAGTCAATTTTCAAAGGCACTTTTTGAAGACACTAATGTTTACCAGATACTTTCGTTCAAAATCTCTGACGATTATCGATGAATGTGTGCATTCGTAAAAATTCGTATGTATGCATTGATATTCATTTATTGAAAATCTGGCGGGACAATTCATTGAGCTAACACTAATCCCAGTTTGGCGATTTCAACTCCACCAACGTATAGAATATAATTCATTCCAGCTCCTTTTTGTTCTGAACTGCAGGATCTAATCACTGCTGGTTGCCCGTCGATCATGAAGAGCATTTCTGCACCCGCATCTACAAATTCATTCTACGGATGCAATACAATATTATTTTTCAGCCATAACATTTCTTCTTTTTTTTTTTTCAAATCACCATATTAGTCATACCTCAACATCAATTTGTTCTCCATTGATCCACACAGTTTGTGCGGCTTTATCTAAAACAATTCGATATTCTTTCTCGCTAATTTTAGTATACCATGATTCTAATATCTTCGATTGTGACTGAATGAAACTTTTGAAGCTTTTGCCATCCACCCAAAGTGTGTAAGAGTATCTCAGACCTGTGAATTATTAAAGCGATAGCACAATTACATTAGACAATTTGACAACGGATGTAAAATTAAATTAAATTGTGTCATTTACCTGGCATAGGATCTACTCTAATCACGAACTTTGTATTACCAAACATTATTTCCTCGTCACCCACCAATCTGAACATCCAATCTCTGTGGACAAACGTTTTTCCATCAATCATCACTACACGACGTCCTGTTGCAGTACCATGTTCAAATTCAACCACGTGATTTCCATCACTGAGAGGAACTATCCAGCGTGCTGTGGGGTCATTCATCTTGTCCTCAACATTTAATTCTCAATTGAACAAACTCGAAGCATTGTAAGGAAGAACAGACGCGCTTTATGCTGGGTATAGAAACTTGAATGTGAGTCAGAGTTATAGATATTGATTCAGTTTCCATGTTTATAATGAAAAAGTAACTATGTTGTTTAGTAACGGAAAAGTGAATGGCACATGCGTACATGAATAACGACGTCCTTGTAAACGTGTAGGATATTGCTAATCATATATATAATATTACATTGAGAAACAAAATGATAGTATAATTCAATATTGGTTTGAATGGAATCGTGGTACTTTTTTTGTTCCTTTGTGTACGTAAAAAAAGAATGAGAACTGTTTTATTGATGAAATCAATTATTTTCAAAAAATGTTCCAGCTTCATTGATTACTTATTCGATAATCTTGAGCATATAGCAGCGCACAGAATATATTTTTTTTAAGCGCAGCGTCATAATTGATTTTTTATTTCTCTTTTTTTTTATTTATCTTGAACAAATTGCAACATTGTACACTATTAATAAATCATTTTACTATATCCCAAATTAAAAACGTAATATACAAAAAGTATGCATGTAAGCATGTAACTTTTCATTTTTTACCCGGCAATCTATTTCCAATTTTTTTCATTTAATTTTTTTTTTTCTTCTTAATATTCATATAATAAATAAACAATCCAATTGCTTCATTATGAATTATGTGTATGCGTTATGAGATAGAGATTGGGATCTGTTATTAAAATATAATTCAAAATATTTGGAGATAAATCCGCGCTGGAAAAACGAAACTATCGAAGAGTAGAACAAACACAAAAGAAGTTAATTTATAACGAACGATATGAGTTTGACAGAATGAAATAAAATTATATCCAGGTTTAACTAAATGATAAGAAGCATATTAATGCTTGATGAAAATCATTCAAACTTGAAATTCTGCAAATTAGCTGCAACAAAACCACCATGAAATTTCTGATACACATATTTTCGATTGAAATTAAATAATCGAATGACTGTTGTATGAAAAAAATAATAATATAATCGATTTACGAGATTGATTCAAAATATTTGCAGCGTCATTGTCCGTATTACAATAAACACAAGATTATTAAAGACAGTTACAGTTCAACTGATCGATAATGACAGTTTCTACAATTATTTTATACAGCCTAATACCAATGTAGAATCTTAGCTTACTTATTTCGATAATCAGTAAAATAACTACTCTTACATTTTCACGTCTTGAAGCATATATATATATTTTCTTTGTAGTCACCATTTAGCTAAAAACAATTTGCCTCTAGCTAAAGCTAATGAGATAAAAAGTCTTTCGAATCTTACAACACTCTCATATGGAACAATTACGAACAATAGTTTATCAATGTTCGACTGTTACGTAATGTAATATTTCGTAATTTGAATATTTTTTCGATGATAATAAACAGAATTCAAGGTGTGCACATTCTGCATCGTCCATCAAACGATTTGTTCAGTGCTCAAATTATTCATCAAACACCTCTATATTATTTACAATGTCAAAAACACATTCACGCACATTTAATTTCCAAGATTGTTTTTCTGATTGAAGTGACGTTGATTGTCACTAATGTCCACATATCACCTCTAGCAGATTATCTTTTCCAGAACGTGATCATATCACGATTTACAAATTTCGGTTATTGAATAATTATTGAGATGATGTGTCTGAAATACTCTGTCTCCAGGTGGCGTGGAACGGTATTTTCAATATCTTCACTCTTGTTTTCGGTAATGCTGTCAATAATAACTTTTGTAGTTGTGGCAAAGGTAAGATGTCCACTTGTGGGTTCGTCAAATTCACCTGTTTTTCTTCAGCTGAAATCACAAATTCGAAATATAGGATTATCTTCGATAGATGGCAAACACAAACAAGAATTACCAAAAAATATATTAATTTACCTTTTGTAGAATCATTGTCATCAGCGCTGTCCTCAATTAGTTTTAGACACGGGACGGGCTTCAAAACTGGTATCGAATCACCCGACACTTGTTTATTCATTTGATTACACTGATCTACGAATAATTCCGTAACACGTAATAATTCTAGTGTCACTCCCCAAACAAAATGAGTAAGATTATTGGATAACTCCGTTACACCACCAAGCACCATATTATTCGATGTGGCCGATTGTGATATGTAAGTTGGTATGATGAGTAGCCTTTTAATATTTTTACAATTAGCTAAACGTTTGTCAAAACCGTTTTTTACATCAAAGTTCACTAACTCCAATTGATGTAACTTCTCTAATTTAGCAACACCATTCAATATGTCAAACGTACAACATGTGCCTTGACCCTTCTCCAGTCTTAACCGTTCAAGTTTTGTGAGTTTACACATGACTGATGTACCAAACTTAGCCGGAAAGTCTGAGCATTCGCCTAATTCTAGCGTTTCAAGATTCATCAACGATCCTAATACATCAATTTTCTTCTTACCCAGTTCTTTTACCGATGTCAAACTCAAATGTGTCAATTGTGTAAGTTGACTTAAGGGTGTGAGATCTGCATGTAATGACATGCCACTAATCGCTTTGAGCCTAAGTTCCTGGCATCTCTCCAACTTGTCAATGGATTCTAAATTCAGCCAGTCACATTTCATTGACATAGCGCACAGAACTTCCAACTGTGGACAGGCCTTAATTACTTTCTCAACAACCATCACTGGACATCTACACAATTCTAGTTTGATGAGGCTTGTGACATTTGGTATGACCGATACAAAATTCCCCCAAATATCATCTGATTCTCCAGCTATCAACATTTTCCTCAGATCAAGATGTTGTGTTCCGTGCCTTTGTAATGACGCTGCCAAACCATTCCAATCAGTGACTTGGCTATTTTTCATTCGTACAGTTTTCCATAATGCTGGATGCGCTGCAATATCTCGCCACATTTTACATACACGCGAAGCCCGCAAAAGCTCCTGAACTTTAAGATATTGAAAGACGCGCGATAATGCGTTATATCCTGCACAAACAGTAGCCATAAAATATTGTCGTTGATCAACCTCAACAACAGGGGCGGTTTTTTTTCTGTAAATAAAAAAAAAATGTCAATTTTGAATATTGAATTTTACAGAAATTCATATTTTTCCTGCCAGTAAGTGCTAATTGTGTTCAAATAAATATGTGTGTGAGTAATTTTGTCTCAGTTTTTGCATGAAAATGAATGAGTGAACGTTGAAATAATATGAGAAATAAGGATGAAAGGTAGCGAAGATGTGAGGAGAATAGTGGGATTATAGGAATAGAACCGGAAGAAACGCACTAAATGGCTTTTTTATGTGTTTCTGGCTCGCACATGCCTTTATATCTGTAAATATAAAAAGTAAAAATGAATTAGATTTTCTTCTGAAGCACTTATGTATATTTTTACTCTATCGTATAATTGTAGCATTAAGGTAAAAACTAGTTTCTCTTGTAAATATTATCTTTCCTCTAAAGTCAATTGAAAAATCCACGAAATTCCAATTCGATACGTCAATACTACAATTACGACTTTGATTCGAAGGACAATAACCAATCATGTCGTCATTTCATTTAGTATTTTAATGAAGCCAGAACTTGTTCCGCAATATAATGAAAAAAGAATTAACAATCAGCCACTTTTCGAAGCTAAGGCAGTGTGCTTCTATAGTAGAAAAAATCAAATTCATTTTCTTGTCCACCTGAGGCTTCTATATTTGCAAATATAAAAAGCAAATTTGTGAAACTAATATATACATACTCATATATATATATATATATATATATATATGTGTATGCATGTATGTATGTATGTATACATAATCAATCCATTTGAATTGGGTCGAAAACAGTGATAAGAAGTTAAAGAGGTGTTGTGAACTAAATGAAAATATTTGGAAGAAAAATAAAAAAGTTAGATAATTCCATAATTTTATCGGAGGGAGCTAGAACACGTGGTGTAATTAAGCAACTGCCAAAACCTCATAAGGGAGAGTATATAATCCTGACATTGTTCTCCAAGAATTCTCATGGAGAATACAATAAAAACAATGAACTTACGGCTCAGCAGTTGTCTGTTTGCAATTAGTATCCATGTCAACTTGTGTGTCCATCTTCACATCCTCATTCTCGAAACAATCCTCAGGCGCTGCCATATTATTATTATCTACCTTTCCCGATTGTTCTACATTTTTCAATTCTTTGGACATATTTGTCATTAGTTCGACACACAATTGACCGTCTTCGATGCAAGAAGGATCGTTATAATTCTTTTGTTCAACGGCTGTTACCACAGCACTCATTATACTCGCATATTTATCATCAGCTGCCATAATTTCTTTAGTTATGTTCTGATTGATAGACTCATTCATGGTAATTGGATCAATTTCTTTAGTGTTTTTAGATGGTAATTGTGCATTTTCATCCTCTTTCGATAATTGTGGCGAGGATGATAACATTTCAGATTTTTCGTCCGTGACCGTAGCTGCGACAGCATCTGTTGCACAAACTTCTTCAATAATTTCTGATTTTTTCTGAAATTTATCAGGTCGCGCCGCGATTGCTGGTTGTACAGACATGGCATTATTTTTAGGAACAACTATGTATCGTTTCCCAGCAAGTAGAGCAATATTTTGTGCAGGTTTCGGCTCAGTTGTATCTTGTCTGTAAGGAAATTTACTACCAGTTCTCTCAAACCAGGTTGAAGAATTTTCCATTCTATTTGACATGGACAATGCATTACTCGAAACTCTCGGGTTTCGTCTCAACATTTTTCGCGGTGATTCTATGATATTCTCTGACTTAGTGTTTTTTGGCACTTTTGGCGGTGTTTTTCTTTCACTGGATGACAGTTGACTGGTTTTCAAATTTTGTGCACCTATCATACTTATTGGGATTAAGGGAGGTGGCGTTATAGATTTTTTCACATCGTCAGTTGGCCGACAATTCTACAAACAAAAGATAGATAATTATTTTGCATATTCCGTTACAATAATATAGGTTAATTATTGTTCAAATCAGTACATACCTTACAGATATACTCTTCGTTAACCGACATTTCTTTATGACCAACACATTCAGGATGATAGAGGCAAAGACAAACGCAGCATTGGAGACTTGGAATCAAGCCCATACTCATTGAACATCGAATACTGCATGGTTCCTGGATTTTAGGCCTGAAAGATGTGCGTTGGTAGGGGGTGGGAACGAGAAAGAAAGTGAGCGCGAGACAGAAATAGATTGCAGTTGCGAAATGATAGATTCAAATTTTTAGGATAAGAATCTTTTTCTAGTGGAAGCAACAGATATTAATACCGAAAGAAAATTAATTGGAGATGTGGATGGTATGACTTCTTCTTTAAATGAAATGCTTGTCGTCAAATACGTCCGAAAGAGTCTTAAAAAGCACAGCCAATGGTTTTCCAAGTGAATGAAACAAACAACTGAATATGTACTTACTTTAAGCATCTTTTTGTTGTCTTATAAGATGACACGATTTTCTCCGCTGTCTGATTACGTCGCGTTGCGGTTGGTGTATTGTTCCACATAGGTGAAAGAATATCCATATCTTTTGGTGATGACATCGACTCTATTGCAACACAAGGGAATATATTGTAAGAGAGGAAATAAAGTGTGATAAACAATTAAACAATGAAATTAGTTCAATTTCTTACTTTTGTGAGGACCTCGTTTTCCTGTAATCTTCACTTTGAGACCTGTAGGAGTAATGCTTTTGGTTGGTGACCACTTCCCAGTCGCTTTAGCAGGTGATGGTGGTGATGCCATTTTTCCCGGAATTCTTCTTGTCAAACCTCCTCTTTTCCCTACAGAACCCATTTTTCTCGTGTTCAACGGAGCCACACTTGATGAATTAACCTATCATCATCACACTTATGTTAAGTATCATATACCAAAATGAGCCAATAAAAATATGCGGCTATAATATCAATTAAATTATGAATAACTTACTGTTTTCACCTCTTCCCTGATTATTTCGTATTCCGGATCATCGATACCAGTTGGTTCTTTAACAAATGTGAAATTGTCTATCGTCAACTCCTTTGTATTCACTAGAACAAAATGATTCACACATATTAACTAGTACTTTTGTGGGTTAACATTAAAAAATGAATTAATAATTACTCACAAAATTCAGCAATTTCTCTGAGACTGCGAACTTTCTTTCCTTTCGGTGCATAATAATAAACTTCTATTGACTTCTTCAACTGATTTTCATTTGCACTATTGTGAACAATCTCACGTTTCCAACCGTATTTGAATGGTTCTCTGAAAATCGGATTCAACATATCGACAGAACCTTTCTGTTTGCCAGCACTTACACCACGCTGTCTCTGTATGGCTGTTGACACACTACTGTTTGATGGCGATTGTGTCATTGTATCCCCATGTTTTTGTGCATCATCGGATTCGACATCGGACTTATCAGACTCCTTTTTATATTTAGGTATATCGAGTGGATCAATTGCATCATCAAGACGCATTTTCATATCGCTAGCATCTAAAATACCAGAATGATCATCCACCGTTTTGAATTCAATATTTCTACGCGGACCTTTAGATATCGAGCGTCTAACACGTTTAGCATTTTGTGATTCCAATGCTTCAGCTTCAGCAATAAGTTTACGAAGAATCTCGGCACCAGGTACAGTTATTTTCTTGTCACTATCAAACCCATTAAAGTCCATCGAGTCTTCAGAAATAATGGCATCAGACTCGGACAGCTTTCTTTTTTGACCCTTGGCTTTGATATCCTGATCGCTATCGAAGGTACTCATAGAATTAGCCTTGGACTTGCGTAATTTTCTTTTTGCCATTGGCGTTGTGTTTTTTTTATTCGATTGGACAACTTTAACATCACCATTCACTTCTTGTTCGTCCATTTTAGTATCTTCGTCGGTGTTTTCTAGTTTTGGCTCGGTCTCCGATGGTTGTGGTAGTACCGGTGCTTCAATGACTCTCAGGTCAGAAACGTCGCGCGCCACCTCGGCGTTCCCGCCATTTACATCGGCAACAACGACATCCATCGCGTGCTCCGCGATTCTCTCTTATTTTACCTATTATTTTCGTTCGTTCACTCTCTATCACTTGAGAAAAAGCAATTGAAACTTGTAGGTTAGATGAGTATAAATATTTACAAAAGTCTAAAATCACTTAACACTATCATACAAAAATCGTCGTGAAAATACTGTTAAATGATAGTGATAGTTGATTATGTTTTGCTTTAAAATTCTTATCTCTTTTCCTTTATTTATTTTTCGTTTTTCCCGTTATACAACACAAAGCCTTTATGATAATACGCTACGCGTACGCTAGCTATACTTATTTCCACGTTATTTACACAATCTCTGGATGAGTATTGTCGTTAGTATTTTACAAGCTCGCCTCTTGGTCCTTACTACGTGAATCAAGTATGTCATAGCCACAATTTACCATGAAAAAATACTTATTTCGCATTGGAGCAATATATTCAATGTTGTCTGATGACTCAATGTTTTACACCAACCATACTATAATCAAATATTTTTATCATGTAAATACAAATAGAAATGTTAGTAAATGAATATGCGCAAAGTATCCACCCATCAATTGCACACACACACGAATGACATCGAGAAAAAAATGGCGTCTACATACAGCAAGCAGCATTGGACAGCACTGAAAACCGGAAATAAACCCGCTATTATTATCGTCATGTACGCCGGCGCAGTGCAGTGCTAGTGATGACCAAACAAAAAAGTATTACGATGTTATTGCATTCCAGTCGATCAAACAGGTATTCTAGCTTACTTTCTGAGTTACCGTCTGTTTTCGTCTATTCGCGTCTGCTTTTGTCTGTTTTCGCCATATCTGTTTATCGGTTGTGATGTGTAGGTATGGTGGCAAAATCAAGCACAAAACGCAAAATTTATATCTGTAATTTTTTCATTTTCTCTTCAATTTTATTTCATAGAAAAACTGTGTGATGAGTACACCAATAAATTTGTAAAGTTAATATTCTTGGCAACTGAAAAATGAGGATGTTTATTTATACGACCCGTGAAATTGAGAACAACCAAGGCAATTTCGTAGGTCCACACTGTATCTGTAATCTTCTGGGTTCAATCATCAATATTATAATGTTCACCCAGTGAATTTCGCTCATACATTGTATTTTTTCGTCCTATAGAGCCAGGAACAACGAATCAGAAATACCTTTTTTTTTTTCCTCATTATTTGTGTTTTCCTTCTCTTCGTTAATTAACTATTGATACAATTCTACTATGTGGAAATGTATGAGATTTCATTAATTCCGTTTCATTTCATTCGCCGTCTCACTCTCTATATGCTCTTTAGAAGGGTTACGAAGATTAACTAGGTTTTACTTTTTTTTCCTTCCATTTTACTTCATACTTTACACATTTGAATAATTCGTCATCGTGGATCAATTAACATTTACAGTTGATGACTTGAAGGTGCTGGCGATGGGTTATAACGACCATTAGCCCAGGTGTATGTTCGAAAAATTGTTGCTTATCACTGAAACATTTATCATGCTGATCGTTTCCGAAAGAGAACTAAACTAACTGAACAAAAGTAATATTTCCAAATAAATAATGAAATCATATAAATGGTTGTATATGTCAATATACATATGTATATTCAAATTGAATTGAGATGGACAACAATTTTTCGTGAACGATGTATCTGTGGTCATTAAATTCATGCCGAATTTTAATTATGACTTTTATATCTATATATATTTTTATACTCGAACATTGTAATCATTATATTTTTTTCTGAAAATCTAATTGTCGACTTATATCATTAGTCCGCGGGTGTTTTTTTAGTAGAAGCGAGCTCAATAAAAATGACAGTGGGCTCTATGCACACATCCGGTTAATTTCAATAATTTCATTTGTTTTCTTCTCCTTTTCACCTTTCAATTTCTACTAATTATTTATATATTTATTCATATCTAATAAATATCTGTCGATTCTCCAACTTTATCTTGGTTAATCAATTCAACGTAAGCCACTGTATCACGAAGAAGATTAAAATACATCTATAAAATTTTGATTCTTAAAATACGCGATATATCGATCAGTCTGTGTGGGTCATCTGTGCATTGATCCTTTTCTTCTCCGTCTTAATTTTTGGTCACTAAGTCAATTAATAATGACAAAATTACTAAGAATTACAATATGAATATTAATTGTAGCAATAAAAAAATCATAATAGTAAAATAATGATAATGAATTATAACGAATGACTGCTGACGCAGTGAAAATTGATTGGGTTTAACTCGACTGTGGCCCAGGCGTGTCTCTGAAGTGGATTTACCCAGACGTGCTTATCTTATATACTGACAATGCATCATAGGAATACACAAAAAATACCAATCGCTAGATTAATTAATAATGATAATTATTATGATGTTTATGAGGGTGAACGGACACTTGACGGTGAGAGGAGCGCAGTCCTGATGAAATGTATTTTTGTTTTCTTTTAAATATTGGTAAAACCAACGAAAAGCATCTCTCCTCCCGTGGCCTTTTTTATTTCCGAATGAGACTAGACACACCGATTGTCATCAACAATAGTATACAATTGAAATGAGCTTTGGGAAAATTGACATGTGCTTATGCTGCGAATTGTTTCCATTTCTAAAAATCAACTCCAAGAATGTTTCTGTAATTTAAGAAAAAAAAAAAACAAACAAAAAATGATACCGAAGCCCGAGGCATGGACGTATCCGTTCGCAGTCGCGCTGTAGCATCGTCCCAGTTTGAACATCCGCAGCCAAATGCACCCCCCCCCCCCCCCCCCCCCCCCCCCCCCCCCCCCCCCCCCCCCCACCCCCACCCCCCCCCCCCCCCCCCCCCCCC